>CBVK0101428728.1:297-12227 GCA_900067695.1 Picea abies
GGAAGACCTTTGGGAATATCTTCAAATACTTTGGAATGCTTATCAATGATTGTTATAACCCTAATTTGCACCATACATGCTTACCTGGCATCAGGTCATCGCAGATTCCTTCTTTTCCAAAACACTACTGAACAACTCTTTAAAAAAACTCTTTTATAAGGGCCCATGTGCCCTACTCCATTACTGCACGCGTGTACACGCTAGCTGACCTAAAACAGCCCGTGTGTACCTACAAAAGCACGAAAAAGGGAAAGTTGTCGATAGAACACACAGCTTTGGGTGAGTTAACTAAAACTCTTGGCCATGCATGGCCAAGGGTTCATCTGAATACCTGGCTTCTTCTAGCCTATAAAAGAAGGGTTAGGGGTCCCATTTGGAAGAGAAGAATAATAGTAAAGAAACTCTACACAATTGCACATTCCCATTGTCCCAACCCTTTAGCCATCCTTGTGCAAAGAGAGATACAGAGCAAAGAAGTTGGAGGACATTTGAAGAGGATCCCAGGATCAGGTTCACGGAGCAGTGGCCGGTCTTGACATTGTAAGTTGATTCATTAAAGTTAATAATAAAGAAATGTTTTTCCCGTCCCACTATATGAGTTCTTCATAGTTTAGTGAATATATGTTTGAATCTCTAACCCATTAATCTGTAGAGAAAATGCATGTAGATTTTGTTGCGTGTTTTGTATGTAGGTCAGCCTTGGGAAGAGAGCTTCCAACAAGCGATCAAGCGTAAGAAGGATCGACATCGAACGTCTGGAACAAGGTAGGTTCGTTTAACCATGTATTTGCTTAAAAGAAATGGGGATTAGGTCTGGGACGACGGTAGAAAGTAGGATTCTTTTGGTCTTATCTGCATGCATAATATAACCCTAAATGATAGTCCATGGGGAGATTTCCGACCACAACAGAATTGGCGACCATACTGGGGAAGTCTCTAGGGTTCCTGGGAATATTTTTGGGTATTTTTAAAAAACTGGTTTTCTTTCTTGTTTTTTGAAGTTTCTACAAAGTCTGAGCTAACAGAGATTCTGGTCTTCCATACCAGCTATCTATGTTTATTTGTTTGACTGTATTTTTTTTTTAGACCCACAGAGGTACACGTGGCCTGCATAAGGTCTGAACGTGTGTACCTATGCCCTGCTTTCATATAGCATGCATGTAAATGCTAGCTGAAGAAGTAACAGTAGCGTGTATGATTCCAGAAAATTTTTGAGGCAGTCATCCTCTTCCCTGTCAGAATCAGTCATTCTCAGGGGTTTTCTGGAACTCTTTCTAGTCTTGGTTGTTTGCAGTCTATAGCTTAGGGTTCACCTCAGATTGGTTTGTTTTACAAATTTTTCCTTACATTGTTTTCTTTTTTTTGTTAAAGAAAGTGTCTAAGCCTTCAGGAGATCCTGGTTCTCAGTATCAGTGGTCTCTTCCTGGTTTGGATTGTTTGTTTTTATTTATTTCAAAGTTTTAGAGATACACGTGGCATGTATAAGGCCAGCACGTGTGCACACGCCCTCTGGCTCTACACAGCTCACGTGCACACACTTGTTGTTGAATTGTCAACAGTGTGCTTGTGAAGGATAGTTTTTGTTGAGGGTGAGGCAGTCATCCTTTCCCTTGAAAAGAGTTATACCTCTCAGGTTTTTTGAATCTATGTCCTAGCAGTCAGTAGCTTAGGGTTGATCTCAGCCATAGCTTTCTTTTTTCATTTAAAAGTTTTCATCAAAATTTTCTTTAGGGTTTTTAGACAAGTGTGAGAGTCCTTTTTTAAGTTGCTAGTGTGTGATTTCTTGAAGTGATTCTTTGCGATCTGCGATTAGGCCAGAAGTTTTTTTTGGTTTTTGACTTGTTGATATTTTTCCTTTTTTCTTTGTGAGCATTCAAATAAAAAATAAAAAAATCTTTCATTTCTTTGTTTGGTTGAAAAGTGTTGTTTTGCATTAGTAACTAGGGAAAAGTCTTTGCTTTCATAATTTCTTGATAGTTTACTTAGATCGTAAGTATCTCGTAGTCAAGTGAAATCCTGCTTTGAGTTTGTTGTTCAAAAGATATTAGAAAAAAATTTAAAAATTTGAAAAGTTGTTGAAAATTTGCGTTAAGTGAAGTTTTTTGTTTCCAGCTTTCTATTCATTTTTACTTTCGTCTTTCAAACATCACTAGTTTCACTTTCATACCCTTTGACTTAAGACAGGCCATAAAATTAACGCTAAATCTAAAATTCATTAGACTTTTATGTTTGTAGGTTAACCAACTAGTTCAGAATTAGGGCCTTGGATTAGGTTGGAGAGGAAACTCTTCAAGGCCATTAAAATCAAACATTGGAGTCTGAGTTAGGGTGTGTCCAAGTCTAGTATCGTGAAAGTTATCCGGGTCCCCCTCTAACACAGGGGATAAACATGAGGTCGCATGCAGAAAGGTAGCGGATATAACCCCTCCAAAGCTGGACCAATCGTAGTGGAGAACACATATAGAGGGCTTGTCTTGGGATTACGTCGATTGCATTTGCCACGGAGCTTCATGGGTCTCGAATCCTTTCGAGGTCCTCAGTTGCCTTCCGGACCAATTTCTCTCGATACCCTTGACATGTTTCATGCTTGATGCCTTGCTCATTGTGGTCTACCCGACTTTCGACTATACCCGCCTAGTGACTGTTCGCGCACTGGAAATTGTTAGTCTCCAATTTTGACTATATTTTTGCCTATATCATGTCAAATATACCTCCGTTTTCATATCTAGTATCATTTCCTTCTGGCCTTACCATGACACATTTGACATCCTTTTACAACTAAATGGGGCTATTCAAGGTATTCTTATGATTCAAGTTATTTTTAATGTATTTTGATATTTTAAACTAATGTTGATACTAACGTGACATGAGTTAGGTACCGTTCCTTTGAAACAAAACTTATCAGTACCAGGTACCAGCTCGCACTTAGTGGAGATACCAAAGAAGCTACCGAAGACTTGCACGACATGGCCAGAGTGGATTGACAGTCTGATTCATATGATTGATTGAGTCATAACTCAATATGTTGACTCAGGACGAGATTGTAGAACCGTTTTATTAGAATGCTTTATGATCCACGCTTCTTGACACTATCGTGTCATGAAGCTGTGAAGTTCATTTTAACTGACTATGAGTCATTTTCGGATCTGAGATCCGTTTAGATTAATGCACCTATGTTTAAAACTATTTTGGAGAGGATCTATATAAACTGGGATCGCTCCCAAGAAACGTTGGTTACAATATGCTATGTGATACGATTTCTGATAATACAATTTGATATGCGTTATGTTATTCGTTGTTAAATGATTTGAGTTGTTTTATGAATTATGGAGCGTGAAGTATGAACAATTTTTGCATGGAATGATCTGAGTAGCTCTGGTTTCATTTTAGGCGATTGCACCTCTTGGTTGGGCCCGCCAACAGGTTCAAGTCGTTGTCTCTTTTCCATGGTAGAGTTAGTTTATTTTAGTATTTTAGAATCTGCATGTAAGTTAGTTTATTTGAGTTTGGGAATTACTTTGTTAGATTCTTTCTTAACCATTCTTCGGTTAGATCATTTCCAGTGTGATATCATCTCATAGATTGATGAATGTTGAATGTGTTATTTATCCCTGTAGAACTTGAAGAATGAACTAGATTTGCTTTGTTTCTAGTTTTCAATTTGATCATGATTTAAAGGGAATGCGAGTTTAGGTTTACTTTGTTCTGATTAGGATAGTTAGCTTACTTTGTTCTGTTAGGATAGTTAGCTTATAGTCTGTTTCTAGTTTTCAATTTGATCATGATTTAAAAGGAATGCGAGTTTAGATTTACTTTGTTCTGTTAGGATAGTTATCTTATAGTCAGATTAAAGGAAGCTTCCAGTACCTGTAGGGTAAATAGGACATTTATTGGATTTATCTGTGGTTAGATTTAGAACTGTTTTTGATGCTTAGATTAAAAGGTTTTTAAACAAATGATCTTTCTTTTATGGTTTAGATAGATATGATAATGATTAGATGTTTAAGCTAATGGTAGCTAGTCTTGGAAGATTACATTGGATCAGAAATAGAAGTACCTATACTTAAACTCAGAATTGTTTTCATTTGATGAATTAGACAAGAGATGATTAGTTTCAAGATAATCATTAGGGTTCAGTTTCTAAGAGTAAGTTTGTGTTTTCTTCTCAGAATAAACTTTAGATAGGAATTAGAATCTTACCACCACATATAGTGTAGCAGCTCTAAGTTCACTTACCCTAGTTTGAAAATTCAGTGTTTTCAGGTAATTAAAAATCTTTAATATTGCAACCTGACAGCAACCTAGTTGCCTATCTTTTTTAGGGGCATACACAGGTGACTGCGGGGGTATACCGCGGTACCTAGGATAGACATCGGGCCATGCTTTGCAGAGTATACCCGGAGGGTGCTTCCGTGTTCGAGTTGCACTTGCACCGGTAAGTTGCTCTAGTGTTGGTTGTTGTAACTGTTCTTCCAATTAATTTAGTGCTTGTTTGTCTTATCTTATAGGGACTTTTTAGTGTGTGTTTTTTTTGAACAACTAGAACACCCTAGAGTGTCTTTAATCTTCTCACACAGTGGCGGATCATGATGTCTACCAGTCATGAAGGATTCTTGGCCTACCACTGGTTACACTGGAGCCACCCCCGCCACCACTAAGGCGAAAGCTAGACCAACAAGGGTCTTTTGAAGCGACCAGGTCACAAGAAATTGTGCCTGACCAACATCCAGAGGAATCGACCATTTTAGACCTTGGAGAGAAATCTTTTCGTCTAGTTGAAACCTCCACCACTGATCTTTCGGAACCCACCATCGTACCGGTTCATCCTTACAAGTGCTAGATAGTGTCGCACGCAGCAATGGAAACAAATGTTGTTACTCCTTCTGGGAATTCTTCAATTCCCACTACGGTTGTCACCACAGGAGAGTTTCCACCTCCTAACCCACCATCATCAGTCTAAGCCACCATGGTCTCAACCGCCTCTACATCATACAGTGGTCTGATACCATCTTTAGCGGTGGCCACAACCCCTTTCACACCAAGTGCGACAGACCCTCCGTTCTCGTACGGGATGCCTAGTTCAGGTACAAGTCTTGTACTTTCCTACTCCACTTCATAGACTTCAGGTCTGGGGGCAGGGAGCTCTAATTCTCCTCTGCAAGGCCACATGGGGAGAACTTCCGCTCCCTTTAATGATTTCCCTTACAGAGGAGTTCATATACCTCCTTCATCCCCTTCGCTCGGTGGCACACACCAGCCATCCGTCGGGCCGCCTACACACCATAGTTTATTTGGAGCAAGGAGTCAAGGACCACCTTCGCATAATATGTTGGTCGGTTCGACACCGTTTTCTTTGTTTGGTGTGTTTGGTAACAATGCCTTCTCGTCTGCCACTTTCCTGACTAGGGGCAATCACAGTTTCGGACAACCTATTCCTATGTAGGGTACTATTCCTGCACAGGGGGCACACCCAGGAACTTCTTCCACATCAGGGCCTTGGAATTCTTGGCAAGGATCCGTTTCCTCATCAGGAATGTCGATCTGGGGTAATTCTTTTCACAATCAATGGAACCCCGGACAAAGTACTATGTCGTTCCCCACGGGACCGACATGGGGAAACCCTTCCCAAATTCCTTCGAATGTATGCCTGCCCAACCATCTATGTCCTATTTTGGAAATCAGTCGATGATGTCTCCTCACATGCAAAATCCATACGCTGGCCATGGCCATGGTTTTTACCAGAATCCGGGCCAGCATCCGAACTTTTCCTGGCAACCTAGTGCCAGTCAAACTCCAGGCCCCTTTTTCCCAGGTTATCACCAACAACCCAAACTACCCTTCCTGGCAACTTTACATTTTCTAGACTTAACAAGGTTGTTGAATGACCCTATCTGTCATGATCCGCGTTGGCCTCCTATGCCAACGAAGTTTCCTTCGAACATCCCAAAGTTCGAAGCCAAGCCTAACGAAGATCCAGGAGATCATGTGACTACCTTCCATATTTGGTGCTCATCTAACTCCTTGAAAGACGACTCCGTACAGTTGCGATTGTTTCAACGTACTCGCATTGGGAGTGACGCGAAATGGTACATTGAGCTCGATCTCTCAAGATACTCTTCCTTCGGCAAACTGGCGATGGCTTTCCTAAACCATTTCCAGTTACCTGTGAGATACGACGTTGGCACCGAATTGTTGGCCAATTTCTCACAAACAAAAGCGGACCATATCTCTGATCACATCCGATAATGGAGACACTGAAAGAGATTAATTAAGGTACCAGTCCCACCAGCATTCCTGCTCGAGTGGTTCATTAATTATTTGGTCCCACAGTTATCCAAAGACGTCACGACATCAGGATTATTTTCCAAAGAAGATGTCATCATGAGAGCTCAACAACTTGATCTAATCTATTCTCGGTCCATTTTATTATATGAGATCTTGCCAGATGCACCACGCTCAATACTTGATAAAACTAGACAGAGAGTTGGACCACATGCTGATGGTATTGTTGGTTCAGCACAAACAAAGCCCGTTGAGCAATTGACGAAGCAGTTGCAGCAGTTGTCTATACAACACACAGCGGCCAGCCAAACTACAACTTTTGCTACTCCCCCTACCAAAACATCGGATGTAGACACAGTGCAATCAGCTAATCCAAAGGCCACCCAGTAGCCTGAAGGAAAGAAAAAACAACGAAAGAAGGGTAAGGGGGATAAAAAACCTATCGATAATGCTAGCGGGGACAACACTGAGAAATGGAAGGTGAGGTATCCATGCAACTTGTGTGTGGAAGACCACCTGACCCATCTATGTCCTCAGCTTGCAAAAGCCCAAAATTTTGTGATGTAGCAACAGTCTGTTGTGTTAACCAATCCATTTCAACATGGGAAAAATCTAACCCAAGATTCTACAAGCACGGAAGGGGGCAGCCAAGGACCCTCTCTGTCTTCGAACAACCCCGCATCCATGAATGTATATATGGTGAAGGGTGATGCTTTTACATCGACTAGAGTGCATGACTATAGTAAACCAAGCACTTATAAGAAGGGCAAAGAAGCCAAAATCCCATCTCTTCCTCTACATATTGAGAAGACGTTGGGAAAAACAATGACATGCATCCCAAAAGGTGTGTTCAAAAAAGATTCTCACAACCCAAATGCAGGGGTCACCCAGAACTATTCTGTGGTGGAAGATTTATCACAAACCCCTTGTGTGATGTCCGCTTTGGAGGTCCTCCAAAGCTGCCCTTTCCAGAGGAAAGCCTTGTTAACCGCTTTAGGATCTACAGAGACTTGTAATCCGGATACAATCATGCTAGATACAATCGACCTAAAACCTCGTCTGCCTTACCACATAGCATTTCAGATAGTAGTGGCTTATCCCACGAAAACTTTTACTTGGAATATCTTTCGCACGGTGGTTGATGAGGGTGCCTAGACATGCGTTATGTCATTGGCATGTTGGAAGGCCATTGGCCAGCCCATTTTGTCTCTGTCACCTACTCTTCTGATTGCTTTTGATGGTCGTTCGTTCCGACCACATGGTATCATTCCCTCTTTCCCAGTACAGTTAGGAGGGAAGACTGTGTGTGTCGAGGTAGAGATAGTCGATGCGCCCCTCGACTATAACCTCTTGTTAGGGAGGAGTTGGACTTATGCCATGCAAGTTGTGGTTGCTATAGTTTTCTGGGTCTTATTGTTTCCACACAAAGGCTGGATTGTGACCATCGATCAATTGTCTTTCTCTAGACCTGACCTGTTATTGGGGGCATCCACGGTCACGATGATTGATAATCCTCAACCAGGCGTGGTCAACGTAGGGGTTGGTTTGTGCCCATCTTTGATGGGTACCTTCGATTACCTGCCCCCTCAAGGCGATATCAAGTTTATATCCAGTCACCATAGGGTTGAGATTTTTCAAGTTTTGTCATTCTGTACGACTTACTTCAACGATCCGTGGATACTTCCTTCCCCATCGTCCACAATGGATGGGACAGGGAACTCGGGCATGTTGATGCCCTTGTTCGCAACTGAAGTAGCGTACTCTTTAGTCCAGCAAGCTTTAGCCAACACTGATCCAACTTCTGCACAAGAGTTCGATCCACTTCTAGAGCCTATTTGGGCTCAGGGTTCTCTCACTGACACTGGTTCATTAGACTTAGTCTTGCCCTCTGATGAAGCTATAATTGAAGCAATCACTAGTCTGGACAAACCCTGGGAAGATCTTCATCAAAGATCATACTTCCTCCCAGAGTTAAGCAGAATCAAAGCCAGAGAATTCACCTTGACTATGACGGGAGATAGGTCTTGTCCTATTAATCCCTTAGCTACACACGAGGTATATGCTGAGGGTAATATGGAAACTATCGTTGAAACCTTACCATTCAATATCTCTCGAAACCCTGGCATCGTGGAGAATGTTTTCGTCGGAGTTGATTGCTCCCCGGGAGAGATTCAAATCTACACAGATCTTTGTAAATAATTCCACGACATTTTTGCCTAGTCTTACGAGGAAATGCCAGGCATCGATCCAAAAATAGTTGAACATGAAATCACATTGTATCCAGATGCCAAGCCTGTCCAGCAGAAGCTTTGTCTAGTTAACCCCAAGAAAGCAGCAGCCATTAAGGTTGAGGTTGAGAAACTTCTAAAAGTCGGTTTTATCTATCCTATCCATTTGACCCAATGGGTGTCAAACCCCGTGCCGGCCAATAAAAAACAAGGCACAATTCGTGTATGTACAGACTTCCGTGATTTGAACAAGGCATGTCCCAAAGACAATTTTCCCACACCATTCATCGACCAGATAATTGATGAATTTGCGGGTTGCAAGGCCTTCTCTTTCATGGACGGTTTTTCGAGATATAACCAAATACAAATCAAACCCAAAGACCAGCACAAAACAACATTCATCTTTCCATGGGGTACATTTGTGTATCGTAAAATGCATTTTGGTCTCAAAAATGTTGGAGCCACCTTTCAGTGGACCATGTCTTTTGCTTTCCATGACCTCAAACATATAGTCGAGGCCTATTTAGATGATTTAGCATCTCGATCTCGCAAGAGAAAGGATCATCCCACACACCTCCGACTTATCTTTGAGCATTGTCGTTACTTCCGGATTCACTTGAATCCAAACAAGTGCAGCTTTTGCGTAACATCAGGACGTTTGTTAGGTTTCATAGTGTCAACAACAGGGATCATGGTCGATCCTCTCAAGGTTGAGGCAATAATTTAGTTGCCCCCCCCCATGCACAATCCTTCAACTTCAAATTCTATAGGGAAAGGTGAATTTTTTAAGATGCTTAATCGCTAACTATGCCGAGATCACCAAGGGATTTATGCACTTACTTAATAAAGACATTCCTTTTTATTGGGACGATGTTGCTCAACGCTCTTTCGCCGCATTGCAACATGCACTCACAACTTCTCCTCTGCTCCGGCCACCTAACTATAATAAGGATTTCTTATTATATCTAGTTGCAGCAAAGTCAACCATTGGCATGGTCTTAGTTCAGGAAGATGACTTGTTCTCAGAATATGTCATCTATTACCTGAGCCAAGGCCTCGTAAGACTAGAACTCAATTATTCTCATATTGAAAAACTTGTGTTGGTAGCAGTCCTTGCTATTCAACGGTTCTGTCATTATGTTTTGTTTCGCAAGACTACCGTCATTGTTGTCGTGAAACCATTTCAGTACATGTTGACACGATGGGTGATAGGTGGAAAGATCAGTAGATGGATATTCATCCTCCAGGAGTTTGGATTAGATTTCGTTTCAGCGAAATCCAAAAAATCACTAGTCTTCGCAGAACTTATTTCGGAACTTCCGGTTGAGTCAGGTGATCTTGTGTCTGAAGAGTCTCCTATTAGAGGAGATATGTTTTTTATCACCTCTTCGGATCCCTGGTATGGAGATATACTTATCTATCTCTAGACTTTGAAGTGTCCCACCTATGCTTCTCATGATGAGCGTCAACGCATACGCCATCAGGCTAAGAATTATCTCATACTCGATGATACATTGTATAGGAGAGGTGTAGATTGCATCCTACGTCGATGTCTCACTCACGAAGAAGAAGTTATCATGCTTAATGATTGCCATACCAGAGCTTATGGAGGTCATTTTTCTGGGTTGGCAACAGCCCAAAAGATTCTACGAGCATGTTACTTCTGGCCGACACTTATCAAAGATTGTATCGAATCGGTCAAGAAGTGCCACCCGTGCTAAATCTTCTCTCGGAAGATGAGGGCACATCCCGCTCCCATGTTTCCTGTCATCACAGTTGGTCCCTTCACCAAGTGGGGGATTGATTACACTACATGCAACCCTCCTTTAGCAAGGGGGCACCACTATATCATCGTAGCTATAGACTACTTCACAAAGTGGGTTGAATCTATGCCAACGTTTAAAGATGATGGAGAGACTGCAGCTCTCTTTTTATTCAATCAGATAATAGCAAGGTTCGGCGTCCCAAAGGAGATTGTCACTGACCACGGCAGTCACTTTTAGAACCAGATGATGACCGAGTTAACATCAAAGCTTGGGTTATGGCAAGAACATTCATCACCCTACTACCCCCAAGAAAATGGTCAGGTGGAAGCTGTAAACAAAACTCTTAAGACCATTCTATAGGAAACGATCAACTCAGCCAAGTCAAATTGGCATTTGATGTTATATTCGTCATTATGGGTTTACCGAACGTCTATTAAGACTGCAACCAGTTTCTCACCTTTCCAACTCGTTTACAAGCTAGAGGCAGTCTTTCCTATCGAATGTTAGATCTCATCTCTAAAGTTGGCCATACAATTATTGTCAGACACTTCTCCACTTGAAGAACGGTTAGTATACCTTGAGAAGCGTCATGATGTGGTCCTAGCCAACGAGGCTCACAAACATAAAGTCAAGTGTCAGTATGATAGGTCTGTTCATCCTCGGATTTTCTCTGAAGGTGACCTTATCCTGGTCTATGACCAAGATAAGGACCCCCTAGGGGCAGGAAAATTCAAACCCATGTGGTTCGGACCTTTCATCATAAAAGAGGTTTTAAAAAAGAGCGCTTATCGTCTGGTTGACTTTGAAGGGAATGCTTTGGCGGAGCCTAGAAATAGGCTCTACCTCACGAGGTATTACTCATAGGCAGGTCACCGTTGGTAACTTTTTGTAACCTATCTATAGTCTTTATACTATTACTTTCTAGTTTCTTTTAATGTTATGGACGTGTCGTTGATGTTGTCTTTCGTCACTGTGGAAGATGTCAAGTGATTCTAAGGTATTCATTGGGTATGCAGACGATGCTAGTTGGCACACTCAGAGGCTTGCCTCCGCAACTTGGGTAATATTTACACCTCAAGGCCAGTTATTATCTTCCGGAGGTATATGCTTAGGTGACACCACAAACAATGTCATCGAGTATAGTGCAATTATTGAGTTTCTTTATGACGCTTTGTCATTTGGTATCTCTCATCTCCAGGTCTATCTCGACGCTTAGCTGGTTGTGTCTCAGTTAAACAAAGTATATCGGGTTCATGATCTGACTTTACACCAACGATTCCTTAGGGTACATCTCTTAGAATGAAACTTTGATTATATTGCATATTTTCATGTTCCTAGGAGATTAAACCAATTTACAGATACTCTAGCTAAGCAAATTTTAGATTGGCATATTGCACACATATGAAATAACATTCACATAAACATGTAAATACATTTTTTGCACACATGATCCATACGACACAAAAGACATAAAAATCCATATATAATATCATAAAGTAACCAGAGTACACAGATGGACGCAAGTGCCTCAAAAATATCCAATCATACCCCTCTGCAGTTTGTCTCTTGCCCTCATACCTGGCCATATTGAATGTCCAATCAAGTCCTTGTTCGACAACACAGGTATTCCAACAGAGGACGAACACCTTCAGTA
>CBVK0101428730.1:0-14063 GCA_900067695.1 Picea abies
ACATTTTAGATTGGCATCTTACTCACACATAAAAAAGATCATGCTCATACACATGTAAATACATTTTTGTACACATAATCCGTAAAGACACAGAAAAGAAATAAAAACCATATATAAACATCATAAAATCCTCAGATTACATAGATGGGCGCAAGCGCCTCAAAAAGTGGGAACCATAACGAGTCACTAGGGATTATGCCCTCAAAAAATATATACATGTCAGTGCTCATGGAACATAAAAGTCTACAAGTCTGTTCAGGGCCTGTGAGCCCTGTTATAATCATGCACAACTTGAGCCAAACGCCTAAACAATCGGACCCATGTCCGAGGTACCCCCACCATATGAGTTTGCATGGAGGGAGGCAAGTCCTCTATCTCTATCATGGGAACTGTGCGAGTGAGCTCAGTAAAGTTTCGCTCAATCTTCCTAAGAGCCCTCTTGGCCTCTCTTGCTGGGAGGTTCCTTGCTACTGCTGCTCCCCTGGCGGCGGCAGCTGCGGCCTCTAGCCGTGGGCGGTGCCTGTTCCGTGCAAAATCGACAGGTCGCACGAGTCCCACATCTACACGCAACACAAGGTTCACCCATCAAAAACTCTGTTATCCAAAAACATGATATATATATCAAAAATACATAAAAATTACATATGCAAAAAAAAAAAAACTGTACAGGTGGAGACTTACCCATCTCCCCTCGCTCCTCACCAGGAGGCACTAGTATTGTTGGATCTCTGGAAAAGTCGATCCCCGCGTATGGGTAGTCCTCGATAGCGGGGATCTGTCATGACAACCAAGCAAAAAATTCATCGTTGAAGGCCTCTACGGTCCTTCCACCACCCTGTTGTGGCAGTAATGCTGCCCATCTACATACTGCGGGGAAGGTCTCCAGATGTCCTCGTACTGTCAGTCGAGGACTGAAACATGGAACTCTCTCAAAAAATAACGAACATAGGATGGTCCCAAACCCAAAGTTCCTGTGTGTCCGTTGTCTGCAAGCTGTCAACTGACCTGTCATGCTTGCCAGTAATGTGGTACTCCAGTCATATATTTGTGCATTCATGCACTGAATTGCATAGTTCATCTGTGCACGTGAAGCCTGATGCATGATCGCAGAGCCGGTAATCCGCCCAATAAGTGATAAAATGGTCTGGAGGGTGAGGCTGGTAATCCTACTCATGGGAACCGAGGAAGATCTCTGATCGGTCCTGGCCTCACAGTACTCCTCTATCAATTTCGAGACTTTGCTCGGCCCCGCAGGAAACGTATGAAAGTTAACGAGTTCCCCTCTCCTGGAGAGGCCCGTCAAAAAATAGATATCCTCAGTGGAGGGAACCAAGGATTTCCCCTCTATCATAAATGCCTCTGCATCTGGGTGCCAATAGTCAACCAAGGCATTCAGTAGCCTGGGTTGAGCGAGCATGAATGGACACAAGAAAAACTTCACCAAGCAACACTGTGACAGCACGGCCATCACATTCGGATCTGCAGCCACTGCCTCATTAGCAGTCTCATGCTCCCTCTCTCTCCAATGAACATACATCCTGCAAAACACACAAGGCAGAGGGGGAGTTAAATCTTCATCTCAATCACAATTTCTATTCTGCGGGGGCAACCCCCGAGCTGTCGAGGCAACAGTCGCGGGTACCCGCGTGCAGCTTTGACTCTGCGTGCGGGTACCCGCGGGCTGTCCCTGAACAGCCCGTGTTTTACTAGGGCCGACCACTTAGGGGTCGACGGCCACCCCCAAAAAATGCTCACAATTAATAAATGAAGTATTGAAATGCAAGATAGGGGAGTTTGTACTTACTTGGCCCAAGAAGAAGTCCGTTTGGTCCACTGTAGCTCCCGGAATCACGATCTTTGGCAAAAGGGTTCTTTTGGCTCTAGAGTCAATTTCCAAATCAACAATGGTGATAATGAGCTGCCAGCTTCTATTTATAGACTTTTTGGCCTCTTTTTGTCACCCTTTTGGCCCCTTTTATCAGTTTCTTTATACCAAAAACCATTTTGAGTGGTTCCGGAGTTATATGGGAGGGATTTGATCAGGTATTGGGACATTTTTCATTGAGTTTCAGAAAATAAAAAAATATATACATAAGGACGGTCCATAAAAAAAATTTCAAAAATCAACCTGAGCATATAGGGTAGGATTTCATCCCCACTATTGCATCTCGTTGCCTTTTGTTCTTACGATATAGGATCGATCCCATCCGATTGTGACACGGAATCGTCATACCTGCTATAGAAGTGTCGCAACTTGGTGGTAGAGCTTACCAAAACATGGATGCCCTAGGTAGTTCCTGGTTGCATTATGGTGTCCATGCCGTTTCTGACAACATAGTAGGCTCGGAAGTCCGTATAGTCTTTCCTGAATATGAGTTTGAGCCTCATTTTCATGGGTCTTTTTCACTCTTTGTCTTACCCTCCAGACTCCCAAAACATAACGGGTATCCTTTTAATCCCTTTTCAGACCCTTTAAACATGAAAAGATTGTCGAGCAATCTTGTGACCCTTCACGCTCGTTAAACTGAAATTTGAAGTCACGTCTGTCCGGCAGTAGTTTACCCCTTTTTCAGTCCGGACGATCAACTGTACGAACAAAGGAATACTCTATCAAATTCTGATTCTTTAGAAGAGTATCCTCAGGTATAATTTTATTCCTTTTTCGGGCCTGAGGGACTAAATTTACGAAAAAAGAAACCCCCCCAGAGTCCATAGTTAAGATCTTTTCAGACTCCCTAAAATTGAAAAGATTGCCGAGTGACCTTATTCTTTCACACTCGTTAAAACGGTCCAGAAGAATATTCCTAACGGAGTCCATAGTTAAGCTTTTTTCAAACTCCTTAAAACTGAAAAAATGGCCAAGTGATCTTGTCTTTTTCACACTCGTAAAAATGGTTTTGAATTGACGTCTAATCGGTGCTAGTTTACCCCTTTTTCGAACCGACTAGACTATTGATGAAAAAGGTACCCCAATGGAGTTTCCTTTTATTCTATTTCAGACTCTCTAAACATGAAAAATCACCGAGCTTCCCTTCTCTGGGCTCGTTAAACTTACATCGAAGGACGTTACTATTGTGTGTTCTATCAACCGCATTTGCATCCTTTACCCATCAGCCTAGTAACAGTTTGCTTTTGCGTCTTAACACCTTTGGCCACTGGAGGATTTTTCCTGAGTATCATTTCCTAGAACATCATTCTTGTCCTTGTGCCTTGAGCTTGTATGTTTGTTGTGCTCGTTCCTCAACTGTAACGTAATATTCCTTTATTCTTTTCAAAATACTCAAAAAAGAACAAAAAAATCAAATATACCCCAAAAAGAGGATGGGAAAAGTATTTTCTTTATTGGCATCATTATGAGTCGCCCTTGGATAAAGCACATCTATCCATTTGATTCATCAGACTTTGGGATGTAGTACGACCTTAGGAAGCTTTGATCGCTATTTTGAGTTGTGTCCTCCACCGTTTGGTTACTCTTCCAAACATATGGAGAGTTTGCGTTGCCTCCTGCTTCATAGACTTATGATTAACAGATATGTTGCCTGAGTCTTATCACTTGTCATGCTATTGTCCAAGGGAAGTTTGTCACTTAGCCTGAGTCGGCCCCTCTGCAATATGTCTCTTGTCCGCATACCCGGCCATCCTGAATGTCCAATCAAGTCTTTATTCGAAATCACTGAAGCCTTCAGTCCGATCATCAAGATTATCAGGTCCATAACCGACGAGCCGTCGAAGACCTCTGGGTAGTGCAGTCGTACACTCATATTACACTCCTACCCAAGTTTAGAATATTTTGAAGTTGTTGCTCGAGCTCTGAAATACAGCCATCAGGCCGAATCAGCTTCTGAGAGATGGATACTTTATATGTATATCTTTCTGATTTTGAGATGTAGCTCCACTGTGTATTATTCATGGCTACTCTTCCTAGTTATTTGACATGGATCTACAGTGTATTTGATTGGTAGCCATGGTTCTATTTTATCCCGAGCATGGGTATGCCCGCCTCGGTGAGACATTTGATATTTTTTGTAGACGGCACCTCCTGATTCCTGATTCCTGGGATCACTCATTCAGCATATCAGTACATATTGGTAAAGAATTGGTAATTTATTTCGGCCATCAGATGCTCTTCTGACCTCACACATTAAGGGGCATCTATTATAACCCTAAATTGCACCATCCATGCTTACCTGGCATCAGGCCAACTCATTGCCCTTCATTGCCAAAGCCATGCTGAACAGACTCTTCAAAAACCTCCTAAATTAAGTAGCCCGTGCCCTAATCTATCACTGGGCACGTTGGAACTGGCAGGCCTTATACTGCACATGTTGGAATGCTGGCTAGCCCACTACAGCCAGTGTTTACCTAACAAAGCAAAAAATCAGGAAATTTGCCGACGGAACAAGAAGCTTTGGGTCAGTTAACTGGAACTCCCAGCCATGCATGGCCGAGAGTTCGCCTAAACCCTAGCTCCTTCTAGCCTATAAAAGAAGGGGTAGGGGTACTATTCAAAGGGGGAAAATCATAGCAAAGAAACTCTGCCCAATTGCCGAATCCGTTTTGTCCCAACCCTTTAGCCTTTCCTCAAGCTTTAGGAGAATTCAAGCAAAGAAGATGGAGGACAAAGAAGAGGAGGAGCCCAGGATTAGGATCGAGGAACGGTGGCCGGTCTCTATAATCATTGTAAGTTGATTCATATTGAGATTAATAAAAATATACTTTTCCCGTCCCAAATACATGAGTTTTATATGTTTTATTCAATTTGTGTTTAATCTCTAACCCTCTAGTAGAACAATAGCATGCATGCGTAGTTTTGTCTTGATTGCAGGATCGCTTTTTGGAAGGAGCAGCAGCAGAAGCAAGGGGATAAAGTGCAACGGAGGATCTACATCAACCGACGATAAAAAGGTTAGTTGGTTCTTCCCATGTTTGCATGTGAAAAAGGGTTTTAGGTTTGGGGTAGAAGGTTAAAAGTCATTTCTTAAGGGTCATGATCTGCATGCAAGTTTAAGCCCTAGCTTGTTAGTCCGTAGGGTAGAATAACCCCACAACAAAATCCAATGAAAGCACTTGGTGAAAAAATTGAGGAACCTTCTTTAGTTCAGAAAATCTTGAGATCTCTCCTAGATAGGTTCAACCGACGATAAAAAGGTTAGTTGGTTCTTCCCATGTTTGCATGTGAAAAAGGGTTTTAGGTTTGGGGTAGAAGTTTAAAAGTCATTTCTTAAGGGTCATGATCTGCATGCAAGTTTAAGCCCTATCTTGTTAGTCCGTAGGGTAGAATAACCCCACAACAAAATCCAATGAAAGCACTTGGTGAAAAAATTGAGGAACCTTCTTTAGTTCAGAAAATCTTGAGATCTCTCCTAGATAGGTTCAACCCGAAGTTCTCTGCTATAGAGGAACTTAATGATCTAAAAACCTTGGAGTTTGATCAACTTCTAGGAACATTGACTGCATATGAAATGATAATAGCTAAAGATAAACCCACCTCCAGAGAAGCATCATTTAAAGCAGACAAGAATGAGGATTCTGAGCCCAATGAAATTGAAGAAAAATTTGTGAAGAGACTGAAGAAGGGATCGGGCAAATACAAAGGTAAACTACCTTTCAAATGTTTGAACTGTGGTAGGATAGGTCATTTTGCAAATAAATGTCCCCGCAAAGGAAAGGATTAGACATGTGGTGATGAGGAGAAGTACAAACATCGAAATTTCTTTAAAGAGAATAACTTTAAGAAGAAAAGTTTTTGTGTAAGAAATGATGATGATCCTTCAGATGATGAACACAGCGACTCCTCTATTGAAGATAAACTAAATGACTTCATAGTTATGGCCAAAAAGGATTATGATAATAACAACACAAGAAGTGATGTTAATGAAGAAGAAGTTGTGGTTGCCATGGAAGGAGAATTGATCAGTGCACTAGAAGAGATTGACAGACTAAGAATTAAGAATAGAAAGAAAAGACAATTGTTGATACAGTTCGAGAAAGACAGTAAAGAATCTAATGAAGACCTTGTCCTACTAAAAGTGGAATTAGAAGAGGCAAAGAAAATTGAAGACATTATGAAATGACAGTTATCAGAAAAGAAGGCAAGATGTGAAGCCTTAGAACAAGAAGTGGTAAAAACTAGGAAAGAGATGGAGAAGTTTCAAGCCTTGTATAATTAGAATCTGTCAAGTATCAAAGCCTCAGAAGGATTAGCCACCATTCTGACTCAACAAAGGAATCCAAAGCTGAAAATTGGTTTGGGTTATGAAGAGGGATCAAGTAGTGGTAAGCCAAGAAATGAAGAACCCATCATGTTTGTCAAATCTACAACCAATGACAACAACAAACCTGCAGAGACAAAGGAAGACAATCAGCCGCCCAGGACGAGTAAAGAAAAAGGTGCCAAGACTGAATCTGCATAACAAAGAAATAATTCACTCCCTACTAAAAGATGTCATCAGCATGGAAGAAATCAATTTGCTCAAAGAAGACAGCCATTTTCCAGGTACAAAGAACTTTTCTATGGCTATTGTTTCTACTGTTCTAACTTTGGTCACAAAGCTGTAAATTGTTCCTTAAGACTTAGACATGAGAAATTAAGATTTCAAAGGAATAAATACTGGTCACAACAAAGAATGATACAACCAAGTAACAAACCTTCACAGATTGCAAATTTCCAAATTAAGTCTAGGGATATGCAACTAAGGAGGTCAAGAAATAATCAACAGTCAATGAGTAGACAACGCTGCAACAATAATTTTAACCTATTGAACAATGAGATTGAATGCTACATCTGTCAAAACTATGGACACAAATCTATTGACTGTCGATTAAGGAACTATGAACCAGATTTGAATTCCCCTGCTAAAAATGTCAAGGTTTGGAAGAAGAAAGAAAGTGACAAGTGTGGACTAGTGTTGTTAGCTCAAAGAAAAACGAACCCTTGGTAAATAGACAGTGGATGCTCCAAACATATGATGAGAGACAAAGGTAAGTTTCTATCTCTAACTGAAAGCAAATCAGGAAACGTAACCTTTGGAAATGATGCTCCAGGTAAAATAAAGGGTAAAGGGATGGTGAGTTTAAATAATGGAAAAGGAAAAGCCCAAGATGTTATACTTGTAGATGGTCTGAAACATAATCTGCTCAGTGTAAGTCAAATGTGTGACAGAGGATGTGAAGTGGTGTTCATGTCCAAGGACTACAAGATAAAGTCTGTAAACTCAGGACAAGTGGTGGCCAAAGGCATAAGGACAGAAAATAATATATATGTGCTGAAATAAAATAGAGAAGAATGTCATCTAAGCAAACATGATGAAAGATGGTTATGGCATAGGAGACTTGGACATCTAAAATTTGACCACTTAATCAAACTCAAAAATATCGAGGTAGTAAAATATCTTCCGAGAATATCAAAGCCCCAAGATTCAATGTGTAAACCCTGCCAAGTAGGAAAGCTAAATGGGACACAGTTTAAGTCTAAGAGCTTTACTTAAATAGAGAAACCACTCCAACTAGTTCATATGGATTTATGTGGACCATCAAGACAGGAAGGCACAGGGAAAGAAAACTACTTCATGATGATTATTGATGATTACTCCAGAGTTACTTGTGTTGCCTTTCTCAAGGAAAAAGTTGAAGCATTTGAGAAGTTTAAAATATTTAAGGCTTTAACTGAGACTCAAACAGGCAAGAGCTTAAGGGCAGTAATATCAGACCGAGGAGGAGAGTTTATGTCAAGTGACTTCAAGGAATTATGTGATAAGCATGGGATCAAGAGAGAATGCACAATCCCAAGAACTCCACAACAAAATGGAGTAGTTGAGAGGCAAAATAGAATAGTGCAGGAAATGGCCAGGTCAATGATGAATGAGAAGAACATTGGTCAAACATACTGGGTAGAATCAATACACACAGCAGCCCATGTTCTTAATAAAGCTCACTTTAGACCACAAAGTTAAAAGGCACCTTATGAACTATGGTATGGGAGACCTGCTTCAATCAAACACTTCAAAGTCTTTGGGAGTAAATGTTACATAAATAATAATGATGAGAACCTTGGAAAATATGATGATAGGGATGATGAAGGTATCTTCTTAGGATATGCTACAAACAGTAAAGGATACAGATGCTATAATAAGAGGCTGCATAAAATGGTTAACTGTATTGATGTAAAAGTTGATGAAGGAATCCCAATAAGAGAGGTGTACAATAATGAGTATTCCACAGAGGACAAAACTAAAGCTGAAGATGAACAGGTCCAAGAATTAGAAAATGAAGACTCTAAATCAGATGAAGACTCAGATACTCAGACAGACTCAAATCAGCAAGCTCCTTCAAACTCCTCCTCCAGAATTACTCAAAAGAATCATCCTGGAAGTCAGATAATTGGTGAAAAAGACAAAGGTGTACAAACCAGGAGAAAGATAATTAAAAATACCGAGCAATCACATATATCTCTCATATCCATGCTAGAACCCAAGAACTTTAATGAAGCTAGCAAAGATGACCTTTGGGTTAAATAAATGAATGATGAACTTGATCAGATTGAGAAAAAAAATACGTGGGAGATGGTTCATAGACCAGAAGGTAAATATATCATTGGTTCCAAATGGATCTTTAAGAATAAGTTGAATGAGCAGGGACAAGTTGTCAGGAACAAAGAAATATTGGTCTTTAAGGGCTATGCTCAAATAGAAGGAATGGATTTTGATGAAACATTTGCGCCCGTAGCACGGTTAGAAGCTATCAGAATATTTATTGCCTATGCTTGTCATAAAAGGTTTAAAGTCTTTCAAATGGATGTCAAGTCAGCTTTTCTAAATGGAGATTTAAATGAAGAAGTCTATATGGAACAACCAAAGGGTTTCAAACTATCTTATAACCCTGACTTAGTATGCAAGCTAAAGAAAGATTTATATGGGTTAAAACAAGCTCCTCGTGCCTGGTATCACAGACTGGATACGTATCTCAAAGACAAAGGGTTCAAGAGAGGAATAGTTGAAAACAATCTGTATATCAAAACAGAGGGTGATGATTTTCTCATTGTGTTGGTCTATGTAGATGACATCATCTTCGGATGTAATAAGGACTCATTGGTAAAATGGTTTTCTTCTACCATGGAGTCTGAGTTTGAAATGTCTATGCTAGGTGAACTGTCATTTTTTCTTGGTTTGCAAATTACTCAAAGGTCTGAAGGGATATTCATTTCTCAAGAAAAATATCTAAGAGAAATGTTGAAAAGGTTTCAAATGGAAGATTCTAATCCTGTGGGCACACCTATGGTTACTGGATGCAAATTAAGAAAGGATGATGACTCACCTAATGTTGATCAAAGTTCATATAGGTCAATGATAGGTAGGCTAATGTACATCACAGCATCTCTCCCAGACATAATGCATGTTGTTGGAATGGTAGGAAGATATCAGTCTACACCTAAACATATTCATTTGCTAGCTATCAAAAGGATATTCGGGTATTTGAAAGAAATAATGACTTATGGTCTATAGTATCCCAGAAATCATAATTTTCAGTTAATTGCTTATTTAGATGCAGATTGGGCAAACTATGTTGATGAGAGGAAAAGCACCAGTGGAGGAGCATTCTTCCTGGGTGACTTGTTAGTAGCATGGCTTAGTAAAAAGAAAAGGTCCATTTCTTTATCGACTACAGAGGCATAGTACATTGTTGTTTCTACCTGTTGCACTCAGGTATTATGGATGATCCAGACACTTGAAGACTTGGAGGTAAAATGCGCAGCACCGATCCCAATTCACTGTGATAAAACTAGTGCCATCAATGTGTCTAAGAATCATGTACTCCACTCCAAGACCAAGCATATTCCAATAAAATACCATTTTCTGAGAGAGCAGGTCACCAATCAGGTTGTTAAGGTCCATTACATTCCAACCACATAACAAATTGCAGACATCTTTACTAAACCCTTAGCCAAGACACCATTTGAATATCTCCGATAGAAGCTGGGTGTCATCCCATCTCACATCTAAGAAAGTCCATCATGTTAGGGGGAATTTGTATTGGTTGAACATCTGATACCTCCTAAACATACTGCAACATCTCAGGGGGAGCGTTTTTTCTTTGACATTGATGTCAAAGAGGGAGAAAAGGAGTGGTCCGGGCCGGATGCTACAGTTGGAGGTCCAAACAGATTAGAGCAGCCGTTCAAGATTGCCATCAATGCAAAAGGGGGAGATTGTTGGCATGTTTACAAGAAGAGCGTGCTTGTCATTGATGGCAAGAACAGTAGCAACAATGACAAACAGGCAGGCAAGGAAGATCAGCAGACAGGCAGGCAAGGAAGAAAAGCAACGATCAAATGGCAAGATCAGCAGTCTAAGCTCTGAAGGAGGAAAATAGTCAAAGCACGACAAAGGTTTTCAAAGTTTTGTAGATCGGGAAATCCAAAGGAAAGAGGTTCAAACTCGCAATATGCGAAATCGCGATAACAATGTTGACAGTTGATTCAAGAAGGACATGTGGTGAATGACATCAAGAAGGACACATGGTGAACAACAAAGGTTTTTTTTTGGAGTTTTGCAGATTGGGAAATCCAAAGGAAAGAGGTTCAAACTCGTGATATGAGAAATCACGAAAAGATCAGGACCATCATATCACCAAGGATTGTGGACCATTGATCAGGCATGAAGAAGGCTCATGAAGTGGCGAAATCATGATAATATCTTGGCCATCAAATCTGGAGTAATTACAAAGGACCAATAGCCGTTAGATATGGTGAAGCTACAAGGCGGATAAGACCAAGAGTCATCCAACTCTCCAAAACTGTGAAGGAATCTTGGTCATCCATAGAGGATAGTCGTGGACCATTGGATCTAGAGGACACATGGAAAAAGATCATTGTTTCACTCACTGGAAAGTCAAAGGATCAAAGTGCTCATTTGATTGGTGAGTGGTCATATCTCATGGTCACATTGTCGAGAGCTAAAGAAGCCAAGCCCTATTTCAGAGTTCGTGACATGGAGAGTCAAGAGAACTCATCACAGAATGCCCAAAATGTTAAAGTAAGAAATGCATTTTCGTATAAGGCTGTGGTCACAGCTAGTGGTTACATCTACGGAAGATAGAGGAAGGAGATAGCGGTGTTAAGCTCCATCTTGGAGTCTCAGCGATCGTGATTTGGAGAATCAAGACCCTTCGTCAAAGGAATCGCGATATGCGAGATCACGATGAGATCTGGACCGTCGAATCATCAGAGATCTCGACCGTTGATCAGGCTCGATGAAGTTTATAAATTCACGAAATACAAAGCACCTTTTGGTGCAGCCTGTGGTCACAGCTAGTGGTCACGTGAAGGGAAGAAGCTAGCGGTGTTAAGCTCCATCTCAGAGTCGTGGTGCTCATGACATGGAGCATCAAGAACTCATCACCACAGGAACACCGAAGTGCCAAAAAGTGAAATCACGAAAGCACTATATGGATAAGCGCTTGGTCACCTCTTATAGTCACATGGTCGAAGAGTGGTAGAGAAAATATTTAAGCGGCAAGACCCTTTTTCGGAGGTTCAAAGATCGTGACTTGAAGAGTCGAGATGCCACACAAAAGGATTACTGAAATTTCGAAGTGCAAAATGGATAAATGAACGCAAGATTCAATGAATTCAATTCAACTATGCAGATGAATTTGAATAAGATCAAAGGGCTATTGTTGCACTTCACAGTGTAACTGCTAGACACGACTGATGGCTTCTGCCAGAGGAATAAAATAGGCTTTAGTGTGATTTCCAGAGAATATTAAGAGGCTCGAGGCATCTTCCAGTGGAAGTAGGATTATTCTTAGAGGTGGTTGACAGATGGAAGAGGGTTGAAGCCTGTAGCTGCAACAGAGAGGATTAGCTTGACTTTGATAAAGATGATGAAGAGTCTCAACTGCCAGAGAAGCTAAGGAATCTCAGCTTAACACCCAATGACGATGGACAGATGGATCGAACTTCCAAAGAAGCTAAAGATTTTCCATGATGAACAGGTAGAGTACTCGACATGACAGAGAGAATGCAGAAGCATGGCGGGACAACATGCACAAGGGGCATAGAGACTATAAGTATTTAGAAAAGAGAAGAGATGGGTGTTTTTGTGGTTGAGAGGGATTCAGGAGTGTAGAAGGAGGAGGGTACAATAGCTGAAATATAGTGAAGAGGAATGGAGCATCAGATGGACATGGTGCATAGAGCATAAAAGGTAGAAGCACAGAAATTACAAGGGATGTGTGGAGAAAGAAATTGAGACACTAAAGGGAAGGATGAGGTTCTCTCATAGAGAAAAATAGAAGATCAAAAATCCAGAGAAGATGCATACAGAGAAACAATGATACGGGAGAGCAGAGCGGCATAGTAGAACAATGAAAAGTCTGGTAAGCCAATGATAAATATTGTATCAGTGTCATAAGTTTCATTAGAAAATATTTATACTAAGGGTGGAAGGGAGGTGCTAGGGAAGATTGTTGTCCTCAGAGGTTCAATTGGGTGCTTGAACACAGGGAGTTGTAGCTTCCATCTGGTTGCAACCAGAGAAACCAGGGTGGCAGGGTGGTGCAAGGGAGAACTCTTGTTCTCTGTTTTACAGGTTGGTGCCTATATGATCAGAAGTTGGTGCTTCCATCCAGTTGGTGCTGGAACACTTGGGGAGTTGGTTCTCCCTTCTAATTGGTGCTAGAGAAACACAGGGAGTTGGTGCTTCCTTCTAGTTGGTGCTAGAGAAACAAGAGAGATGGTGCTCTCAGCAAGTAGCAACTTGCAAAACAGAGGTTGCAGCCTCATTATGAGTTGGTGCTCATATGTATGATAATGTAAAGAATGTAAAGATTACTTATCATATAAAGAAGAAGAGGTTTTTACCCTCTATCGGTTTCCTCAGGAAATATCTGTCTCTGTTTATCTCATATGTGTGATTGATGCTGAATTTGTTATTACTTATTTCCCTGCATTATCGTGATTGTCATTGAGTACTTTGTAAAGAGTTTAAAATAAGCATAATTGTTTAAGCACGATGACAACTAATTCACCCCCCCTCTCAGTTGTACAACAGTATGTCAGAAGAGCTCACCACAGTTGAAGAATCAGTGAAAAATGTACTCCTCGACTTGATCACTGAAAGAGTCATGTCGGAGAGAGGATTGTCTACAAGCGTACAAGCATTGTCGATGAGAGGACTGTTGGCCTCTCTATCCACTGCTCGAGCTGGACCATCCCAGCCAGTAGATGAAAAGCAAACTAATCATAGGGATGATCTCGCGAATTCTAAATTGATCATGAGTATATTACCCGCATATCTACCACCTTTGAGTGGCGCGATAAACCGAGACAATGTGCCCAGAGATTTTGAGTACGCCTTAGTCACTGCGTACCTCCTGATAGGGATACACACAATTCGCACAGACCAAAATAAGATTGTAGTGTTGAATTTTAACGACTTCAACCTTGGCGACAAGAAGGTCTATAGCATGTTCACCTCGCATAAGTACCTGACCAGAACAAAAGGAAATAATTCGAAGACCGTCCCTCAGTCATGGACCCATAACCTCGCACAGTCCACACTACTCAATGTCATGAAGATCCCACACTTCGGAAGGCACTGAGAGGTGAATGCATGTGTCAAGTTGTTGTTGTCCAGTTACCATGGTGGATATTTGTGGTTGAACTATTGTATCATAGTGGATCTGACATTGATCAATCAGATCACAGTGTTACCCATGATTTTGGTCATCATGATGGTGTATTGATGATGGTGTACTCAGGCTCCTCATAAGAACTTTCTCCTGAGAAAAATTACATTCATCTCTTCCCAGAAAACTCACTTTTGAAGAGAGTTCATAGGTTTCTAGTATCCCAGAGTGCGAGAATGAGTGATTCTCGCAGGCTGCCTTAAGCTAGGGTGTGAACTTCTCACATTGTGCAACATAGCTAGGGTGCGAACCTTCTTTAAAGCATGGAAAAAGATGAATTCTCGATGGTTCTAGAAGGGAATCTTCTAGAAGAATGGGTTGGCATTTGAATGGTTATCCTTGTACTGGATTCCCTGATATTGTGGGATCATTCTTAT
>CBVK0101428743.1:0-19766 GCA_900067695.1 Picea abies
ATGAGTTGATTTACCATTTAAAAATTAAAGAGAAGAAGAATAATTTTTTGATAAAATAATGTTGTATCCATCATAAAGAATGTAGAACAGAAAATGAGCATTAAGAACAACAAACCATAATTCCAAAACTTGTTAACGGAGTTCAGAAAAGTTGCCTACATCTCTAGGCCTGTCTTCAGTGGGGGAGGATTTCTTATTAATATTCAATGCTTCAAAAGTACATCAAAAGTACATCAATTTATTCTATAAATGACACAAAAATGGTATTCTCTGTCTCGAGAACTCAACACAATAGACGGCATTGAAAAAGGTGGAGTAGAACTCCTAGAAATGGCCTCCAAAGCCTACTCTTTTGGCTTCCCTGCATAAAAATGGCTTACTCTCTACAACTTGCAATCATTATGTTTTTTTGAACCTCCCATGGTTGTAAATAGACCTATTTTATATAGAATTTTAGTTGGAGATCAGGTCCTAACTTATCCCAAAGATCTGGCCTCAATCTGGGCTCCAGATCCTCCAAAAATGGGCAAAATCCATTAAAATCAGGCCTAAAACGTAGTTGAAAAACTACGTTTTGACCAAATTTATGTGCGTGCCCCCTTCCTTTGAGATATTGGTCATTTAGAAGCACCATATGGTCGAGAACTAGGTCATTGCCCCCTTTCTTTGCCAAGCTCCTGGGCACATTGCTCCATGTGGTCGCGCGCTAAGGGAATGGGCCCCTGGTCATCTGCTCCTGGTTGCGTGGAAGGTAGGTGTCCATGTGCTGGAGTGAAAGGTTCTAGACCTTGGCCCTTGGTTCTGCGCCTTGGTCAGTGGGATAGCCCTGTCGACCGGGTACCACATCCCGCGACCTCCGACTATAATCAATTACTATATATTATATGCCATTTCTATAACCAAGAAACAAAGTAGCTTGGACGGTTGGTGCATTGGTTGGAAATCATTGCAAGAGTGGAGGTATTTAGTTCGAATCCCCCAGAGTTTGTTTAGCTAGTTGACCTAGTCCTTTTGTCCTGATCCAGGGTGCCACATGGCACCTTGTGATTGGGCCACTTGGAAGTATATGACTCGCTCAACCCAACTTAGGACATAGTCACACTATCCAGTCATCTTGACAAGTCATCATTGTATGCCACATGTCACCTCCTCAACTTGCCACCTCACTACCACGTCACTACCATGCATCCTTCTATACTACCACATGTCTAACCCAGAACCTGCCACCTATCTCCACGTCATTGTACAGACTGTCGCATCAACGTCCGTACAGTCCACGTGTCAATTCCATACTGTGCCAACTCAGCCCCGAAAGTTTCAAATCTACATGACACATGTCAACCTCTGGTGCTGCCCTCTGGTGCTGCCACGTTAACATGATGATGTCATATTCCATGTCATGCTGACGTCAAAAGTACAGACTGTTGACTTTCACTTTCACTTTTTGCATGTTTGTGAAAAATTTCAAATCACGATATCTTCACCATACGGAGTCAATTTTTGAAAAAGAATATATTGTCGGAATCAACACGATGAGTACTACGCGATGGAGCTGGTTTCATATGAATGTGAGAACTTTGAATTTTTGGCCTTTTTGGATCCATTTGGATCACACCTCCCCATTAATACCTTTTGGTCCTCCAAAAGGATACTAACCAGACATCAAGTGTGGGATAGGCCTCCCCACTTGTACTTTGTCTATCAAATATTTATGGTGCACCTGTCACATCATAATCATTTGCAAAACAACCATGATAATTGAACACATATTTTTATCCATTTGTATTTGTTCACATCTTTTTGAACCCACTACCATCCATGTAGAAAACATTAGCGGCGATAACCATATCAGAAACATGATTGAAAATGCACCAACATGTATGTTCTTGTTTACAAGTCTACACAACAAAAACTCATCTTGAATCAAAGTATGGCTAGATCTACATGCTACAACCATTTTACTTTCATGATTAAGATCAACTAGTACAATCATAGGTGTATTTCTTACATAAGTTGTCTTCTTTAATTTTTATATTGTAAAAAGAGATTGATTCCCTTTGATATGGCGAGCATGCACAACATATTTTGTCATTTATTTAGTTAAGTGATATTGATTATGTTCACTGAAGAAGATTGCTTTGTAATCATATAAATAAGGGCTACCTAAGACCATTCTACATGCTTCTAGCGGCACCACATCACATATTACCTCATCCACAAACTTAGATGTAATTGCAAACTTTATGACACATTGTTTTGTTATGGGCAATTTGTGTTTTTTGCTTATCCAATTTAGTGAGTAGGGTTTGTGATGTATTTTAGTTTTTAATCCCAATTGCTTAACCACTTCTTCTGAAATCAAGTTATCTTGAGATCCGCTATCTAACAAAGTGTCGATCTTGGTATGTTTCATAATGACCCTTATATGAAACAATTTACTTCTAGGATAATAACCATCACCAATTTTACCTGAAAAACCAACTGTTGTGATTTTAGTCTCATCACATGAAACTGACCCCAAGTTCGTTGGTTGTGTTATTGCTACAACTTTTTTCCTTCCCTTCTTTTCCTTGAACCACTTTGATTTCTTCTTTGGGTGCAATTTCCAGCAATGCTCATCATCATGCTCTTCTTTCTTGTAATGCTTGCAAGAGATCTTATCTTCCTTCATTGTAGTTGAGTTTTCTTTCTTCACATTCCCTTTTCCTTTGCTTCTTTCTTTGAAGATGATTCCCCTGATACACCAACTCCAATTTTCCCTGCTTCAATTTATGTTTCTTGAATAGAAACATCATCAATATTAATAGGTCCAAACATAAACACGGTATTATGAATATGTGCAGGAAAACCTCATATATACTTCATAACAATTTCTTGTGTATGTATTGGAATATTTAACATCAAAGCCATCTTACGAAATTCATCTGTGTATTCTTGCACCGATTGTTATTTTCTTAATTTAAGACATTATCATTCAATTAAATCCTTCCCCTTACACCCCAAAGAATAGAATTGTTTTCTAAGAGCAAAAATAAAATATTTCCATGATGGAAATACATTACCAATTTGTTGAGTACCATGTTGCAACTTACTCTGGGACCAAATGAGTGATGTGCCTACAAGACGAAGCGGTGCCAATTTGATCTTGGTTGCCTCATCATTGATTTGTTGCACATTGCAATATATCTCCATCTGTCTGACTCAGTTATCAAGCTTCTCAACATTGAATTCTCCATTATACATGGGAAACTCAAATTTCACATCAAGTTTAAGTAATGGCATGTTAGGATTATGTTTATGGGAATGAGAATGTTTTCTTGCAGAAGTAGAATTTGGACTTGTATTTGAAGAAGAAGAAGAAGAAGAAGAAGGAGATGAAGGAGGTGAATGAGGAGGTTTCGGAGGGTCCTCTCCTTCTTCATTTTTCTCTTGCTTTGAATATTTCCCTTGAACAAGTCTCTTCCATTCCAAGTAATCATCATACAATACTCTTATCATCTTCAACATGGCAAAGAAAGTTTTTTGAAACTCTCTTTCATTTTGAGAAAGTCCTTATTTCGATGCCATATTCTCACTTTGAGATGTCTCTTTCTTGATCCAATATCAATATCTCCTTCTACAATCTCTCATTCACCATGACTTAACTTTTCCCTGGAGATCATGCATACTCAAAACAACCAATTGTCAACCTGCTCTGATACCACTTGATCCGAAATGATCTTTTAATGACTTGGTTAAGTATTTTGCATGAGTTGATTTACCATTTAGAAATTAAAGAGAAGAAGAAGAAGTTTTTAATGAAAGAATGTTGCATCCATCATAAAGAATACAGAATAGAAAATGAGCATTAATAACAACAAACCATAACGCCAAAACTTGTTAACGGAGTTCGACAAAGTTGCCTACGTCTCTCGGCCTGTCTTCAGTGGAGGAGTCTTTCTTATTAATATTGAATGTTTCAAAAGTCAATCAGAATGACATCAATTTATTATCTAACTGACACAAAAATGTTTTTCTCTATCTCAGGAACTCAACGCAATAGACAACACTGAAAAAGGTGGAGTAGAACTCCCAGAAATCGCCTCCAAATCTTCGCTACTCTTATGGCTTCCCTGCATAAAAATGACTTACTCTCTACAACTTGGCATAATTATGTTGTTTTGAACCTCCCATGGTTGTAAACAAACCTGGTTTATATATAATTTTAGTTGGGGATCATATCCCAACTTCTCCCCAAGATCTGGCCTCAATTTGGGCTCCAGATCCTCCAAAAATGGGCAAAATCCATTAAAATCGGGCCTAAAATCATTAAAAAATCCAACCATATAGTTGAAAAACCACTTTCTGACCAAATTTATGCATGTGCCCCCTTCCTTCAGGCTCCTGGTCTTTTGGCAGAGCCATATGGCTGAGCACTAGGTTGTCACCCTCTTTCTTAGTTGAGCTCCTGGGCATATTGCTCCATGTGGCTGCGTGCTAAGGGATTAGGTCCCTGGTCATCTGCTCTTGGTCATGTGGAAGGAAGGTATCGTGTGTTGGAGTGACAAGTTATAAACCTTGGCCCTTGGTTTCACGCCTTGGTTGGTGAGCTAACCTTGTCGATCGAGTGCCACATCCCACGACCTCTGACTATAATCAATTAATATATATTATATGCCATTTCTATAGCCAAGAAACAAAGTAGCTCAAATGGTTGGTGTGTTGGTTGGAAATTGTTGCAAGAGTGGAGGTCTTCAGTTTGAATCCCCCAAAGACTATTTAGCTAGTTGACCTGGGCCTTTTGGCCTGATCCAGGGTACCACATGGCACCTTGTGATTGGGCTACTTGGCAACATATGACTCGCTCAAGCCAACTCAGCACGTAGTCACCTTATCTAGTCAGTCGTCTAGTCAGCTTGTCGAATCAGCACTATATGCCATGTGTCACCTCCTCAACCTACCACATCACTACCACGCTTCCTTTCGTACTTCCACGTGTCTAACCCAGAGCCTTCCACCTATCGCCATGTCATCATACAGACTGCCACATCAGCGTCTGTATATTCCATGTGTCAATTTTGTATTGTGCCAACTCAACCCTGAAAACATCAATTATGCATGATACATGTCAGCCTTTGGTGCTGCCACGTCAGCATGTTGACGTCATCTTCCATGTCATGCTAATGTATTTTTGATGTCAGTAGTACGGACTGTTGACTTTGACTTTGACTTTTTTCCTATTTGGGAAGAACTTCAGATCATGATATCTTCTCCATACGGAGTCCATTTTCGAAAAAGACTATGTTATCGGACTCGACACAACAAGCACTATGCGATGGCATTGGTTTCGTCTGAATCTGAGAACTTTGAATTTTGGTTTTTTGGATCCATTTGGATCACATAGACCTGCTACCAACAAGCATCCATAGCCCCAATGGGTTTACTTGTACTTCTCACACTATTAATAGTGCTTTCAACTTCCTTTTTATTTCAAAATATGCTCACCCTTTTAAATTGTGTATATAGATATGTATATGCAAATGGGGTGTGAAGGAAGTGGGGTGATATGAGAGTTGCTTTGATTTTCCTAGTAGATGTTGTACATTTTATTTTACCCCACAGGTCCCCCCAAAAACCATCATAGTATTGGCCATCTTATTAATATGAAGTGGATGGAGCTCATAGAAAAAAATAGATAGGTACTTTCCTATACTTATGGATTATCATGGTATGCTTAGTAAGCACGTGTGTTCCACCATAGCTATCAGTCTATACATATAGATAAGAACTTCATGAATGTTCATTCAAATAGAGAAGTCGATGCATCTCATGAATTGTAAAATTTATTTAGTACGTGACCAATATTGGACCAGCCCCTCACTGAAACTTAAATATTAATCCTCAAGGAAGACTAAGAAGTCAAATCAGCTCAGGGAAATACCAACATTCATATTAAAGGGTGGAAGCAATTTGTACAAGCAGAAAGAAAGTGCTAAAACTAAATCTAAAACATGAAAAAGAAAACTAAATTAACAGAATCTGAAAACTGAAAATGCCAGTCATCAAAATAATATGAAACCTATTGAAAAATAAGAAGAGAACCCAGCGGCAAGTAATAAATATGGGATATCAACAGCGAAAACATTCTCAATGAAATCTTGGAAAGTAAGCCAAGGGAAATAATTAGTCAAGCAATGTTAACCATTCAACATCAAGCCCGATAGAAAGATTCACAGGGTAAACATATGAAATGAAGAACAAGCAAGATTACGAGAATTGATAATCTAGTGAAAAAAATTTGCAACACAAACCTCTAATCCAATCATTATTTAGTGAAACAAGAAAAATCTTCCAAGAACTTAGCAAAATGGGTTAATGGAGAAGTTTAGTCAAAACAGATTTTCAAAAATTCAATTATATGAAACATTCCACAAACCCATAAGCTCTCATTATTTCTTGACATGAGAAAGTCCTTTGCCCACTTGAAAATAATGAACCTTTCAACAACATAAATTTCATTTGATATTTCTTACCAAAACATCAATTTCTCTTTCCCATAATATATATTATTAATCCCTAGATATTTAAATTATTCAAACTGATGAGGAAAAGATGAGATATTACAATTATGGAGGTCATAAAAAATAATCATGAAAAGGACTACAAATATCAACTAGATCATAAACCAACATGGGAGTACATGATGAGATTATATTTTTGATCAATTGTTGAGTTGATGACAATCTTGGTTGATTTAAAAAAATTTACAAAGGAGTCTGAGCAACCAAGTTTAGATTAACACTTTCCTGAGTCACCTTCATTAAAGAGAAAAAATCCTGAGCTACTGGTTGCACAAGTCATTTCCCAACCTGCACAACAAAAGAGAATGTTATGATAAGCTATTAGACAGTTTGGGAATAACGATTCCTCTAAATTACTGACTTATTGAAATGATATTAGACTAAAAATAAAAATAAATACCATAATTAAACTAATCCTAAGCAAAGCGCGCAAAGCTAATGTAAAATTGAAAAAGTTGAACTATATTGGTTGTTATAAAACTTATGCAAATTACAATGCAATCATCAAGTATTCATACCTTGTCCATTTAGTCAAATATCACAACCTTCTTCCTAAGAAATAGTCATTGTGTTTTCCCACAATATTGCCTTTAACAAGAGACTTAGTGTCATTGATTATTTGTGAGATTTGGATCCCTATACATTTCGTCTTATTTATGCAAACAAAATCAATCAAATTACACAAATAGAACCATAAAACTTTAATTTCATTCATTCTCTAAAGATACTTGTCCTTCAACAAATGATTTTTATGCTTAAAAGATGAATAAAAGTATGATTCAACAAATCCTCAACATTGCACATCAAGATTTGTATTTCCTCTCGCCATTAATGATAATAATGTGAAATGTTCATATGATTATCTTCAACCTTGTGAAAGACAAAAAGGAAATCATTATTGATATAGAAGCAATCAAGATGTTATGGAAAGGTTCAAATAATCTCAGACTGCAACCAAGATGGATTGACCCCCCATCATAAATGAAAGATATAATCAGAAATCATGATTAAATGTGGTGACTAAAACCTGATTTCTAATAAGTATTAAGTCGGGTATGACGAGAAAAACGATGAAATTGATATCATAAATTTTCCAAGAATGTTCCATGTTGAGAAACTATAAATTCCATTTCCTTGATCTTACATATCTCATAGAAAATTTTAAAAGAAAATGAAATGTCAATGAGTATGTAACCGATCTCTCTAGTCAATAGGTTTTCCATCCAAAAGAATGAGACATATCATTCAGAAAACGAAATTAGAAGGATCATAAGAAAGAGATTAAATAAAAATAACCCATGCAAGCCTGTCTCTCAAGGTTATGAATAAACTTGAACAATTTTTTGTGCTCTTGGTTCAAATTCTTGGAATGTTGAAGAATGTGAAGCCTAATAGATTGATGAGTTACAGCTCACAAGATTTAAATTACCATGGATAAAGTTGACATAGATGTTGAAAACATGAAATTTACAATCTTAGAAGTTGCATGGACATTTTCCACCAAGGCATTTACAACCCCCAAACAATTGAATGATTTCAACATGATGAGGAAAGAATATAGTACTATGTCATGATAAAAATCAGATTAGTCAAGAATGAAACTAGAATGAGTGACTCAAAATCAGTGAATCCAAAGGATAGAAAGATACTTTCCAAGAAAATATCAAGTTTGAAATCCCCTAATTGATAGGACTAAGATTAAATCTTCAATCAACCACTGAATTGGTGAATAAAATGATTGACTCCCAAGAAATTTCTGAAATAGATTTCAGCAAAAAGATTTATAGATTGGTGTTGTCTACAATGTAAAAACATGTTTCTAGACAATCTGAAAGACTATTTCTTTGTTGTTGTGTATAAGAGGAAACTTGGATCAAGCAAGCTGCAATATTAATAAACCAAAATCATTATTGTAATATTGACTAAACAAAGCATAAGATGTGCATATCCAAAGTCCAGAAATTAAAACTAAAGGCACTGAAAGAAAATAGCTCAAAAGAAAAATCAACCAAGCTGACTATGCTAAAAAAAGTCTATACATAAAATCATGTTGAATAAAAGTAACCAAAGAAAACAATCAATGGTTAAGCAACCATTTGGATAACTCCAAACCCAAAAATAATCATCCAAATAAATTACAAGGAATTGGAGTGGCTTTAATTTAAGATGGGCAGAACTTAACAATCAAAATTTCCATTCACCATGTATGGGACAACAAAATCAAAACTCTAAAGAAATTCAATCAAACAAAATATTCAAATTAGAACCATGTAACTGTAAAGATGGAACAAATATGAGTGCTCATTTTCACCACAAGAGGGACTAAATAACATTCTTTATCTAAAATATCCCACTCGTAAGATGACAAAATGCTTGAAAAAGATTTGACATGGTGAAGAATGAATGGAATCAATGATCTAAAAATTATCATAACGCATAGGAAGCTTTGAGAACGAGACAAAAAAAAATTCTCATCTTAAAAATTAATTTTTTATTTAAAAATCCATTCAAGTAAAAAATAGCATGCAAGCCTTTTATTTCTTTCTACTTATGCTGAGAAATCCATTTACAGTTCATCCAAGAGTAATAAAAAAAAAGGAAAACAAAAAACTAATTAAAAACTAGAAAGCAAAGCTAATATTATGAAAAGAAAAGACACTAACCTATCCTACCCTATTCCTATCCTACGCTAAAATCGTTAAAAAATAATGAACTAAGTAAAGTCATCATGCCAATGTAACCAACCATGTAATTCCAATCCTACAAACACATGTCCATCATAAAAGATTAGTAACAAAACTTGGAATAAAAAAAAAACTAAAAGTAGAAAAAATTAAAACATGAGAAACTCTATCCACCATATTAAATATATAATAGCAACAATTCATGGGAACATTATCTGAATAAGATTCCTCTAACCATGTTTCAATTCTATCATAAAATCTACCATGACTAACATAGAATTGATGGAGGGATTTTGAGGGAAAGTAGCATACCAAATGAGAACCATGTATACAATCTATATGAAGTGTACTTGGTGAGAGAATATGTGTGCTACTAAACTTGTTTATCCCTAAATACAAACCAAAAGAACGAGGGCATAACATAACCATCGGTGTAGATTGAAGTGTCTCATTGTCTTGGAAAGACTCCCTAGACTCACACTTCAAGAAACCATCAACTTGAGATAAATTAGTGAAATCAAGTGATATGCATGGACTAGAATTCCACCATGGTATGAGATATATCTTCAAGACAATGGTGGAAGCCACTGACATCAACAATCTCAACTAAAGGGATACTTGAAAAAAAAGACTCTCTATTGATCAAAAATGAAGATGAAAAATAAGAAGACATTGTTTGATATGCATATGCTACAACATTTCATTCACCCCATGAAAAAGTTTGATAAGGCATAGTTGTACTAAGTTCATGGGAAGAGGCCTTATCATATATATCTTCCATATGCACATTACCACCATCAAGTACTTCAAAAGGGGTTTGCCCTATTGAGTTTATTTGAATAGGATGACAAGTGGCTTTCTGCAAGATCAAACCATTAAAGAGATAAGGATACAAAAATAGAAGAATTGAAAGAATGAAAATCCTCTCTTGAACAAAAAAACATTTTCAAAAAGTGACCCTTTGAATGGTAGTTCCTCCTCATTAAGAACATTGGTGACTAATTGTGAATCGGTAGGATCCACACTAGGAATGGTTTCACAATCAACATGGTTTTCTTATTTCAAGCAAAAAGTGGATTGTTGTGATAAAAGTGTTATTTCTTGTATGCTTATTTCTTCTCCTTTAAGGAAAAGATCATCGTTTTTTTCTTGCTCCTACATAATATGAGAATCTAAAATATTTTTCAAACATGCTCATGGTTAGAAGAGAGTAGCAAATCAAAAGAATTATTAGAACAAGAAGTTTCACTAAATAATCCAACAACTATAAAAAAATATTATTGATCTATCTTAGTTAAACTAGGAGAATTATAACAACATGACAATTCAAATCAAAAGAAACTAATTCCAAATTATCCATGGATGAGGAAAGATTCATGTCATGAGTGTCCAGATTTTCTTCATTAACAAAAGGATCAGAATTTAAGTTGTTCTCCATGGATTCCTCCTCCATTTATTGTGATGACACAAGCGAGATAGGATAATGAGAACCTGACATAACCATTGGTGTAACTCAAAGTGTCTCATTATCAGCAGAAAGACCCTCCACTTGGTCAACTATAAAAAAATCTAAACTCGAATTTTATATACAAGTGGTTTCTTTTTCGTCACTAGGAAGGAAAGGGGGGATGGAGTGGTGAGAGTATACATATGATTCTTCCAAAAAAGAATTGGTTCTCTAATCTATATCCCCCACAGTAAAGAAAGATCCAGACATGTGGAATCCAACTAAACCATTAGTATTTTCAACATTTTCATGCAAATCCAAATCAGCATGTAAAGGAACATTAAGACATGATTTAGATTCTTCATCATTTGGCGGATATGTTTCATTAGTAAGAGAACTAATATAGAGAATCAAATAATTTATAGAGGGCCTCTTATCCAAAGGAAATCTATAACAAATATGCATAAATTTAATAAGAAAATATTCAAGATATTCATATTTTTCTTCCTAAGCTCATATATCTCTGAATGCAAATCATCATAATTATAATTCTCAAAAGAATGCCAAAATTGATGCATAAATTGCTCCCATGTGTGAATAGAGGCAGTCGACAAAGTCTCACACCATCTCTTGACCCAGCGTGCGAGAGTGAAAGTGAACAGCCTGCAAATGACACTTCCATTAGTAATATTTTGAGAAACACTAAATTTCCAAAACTGAAAAATATGTTCGGATGTAGTGATCTCTCCCTCACCATCAAAATTAATTTACGACAAGAAACGCAAAATATTTATAGGAGTTTTAAGAGGTACAATACCAGAAAAACATATCCATAAAAGTATATGGGATGGAGACATTAATAAATTAAAAGAATTAATAAAAACAACTCCATAGGCTCAGCTTGTCATCTAGTCCTAGCGCCATTTTTTTTACGGGTCCAAATGGCCCGTCAAGCAGGTAAAGAAGAATTATCGATGGCACATCCTAATTAGACCTACTCTTGTTTGGTGTAATGTTTCCGACCAGTATGTAGGCATAGTTGCCACTAAGAATTAAAAGAAGAAAAATGGGAAAGACAACGAATTGTCCCCAAAAGAGTTTTAATTAATTATAAACCTACTCTAAAACAAAAAATAAACTAGTCTACAACTACTTCTAACCTATCCTGTGTCGAAGTAAAACTAATAGATGAGTATAGCTTAAAATGATATTTTTGACAATAGAAATAATTCATGGAAACCGAGAATATGTAAAACAATAATATTCCAGATATCATCTCAAACAGTTGCAGAGGAGACCTATAACATCATCCTTGTACTCATTTGAAATATCAATAGCATAAGCATTTCTAAATACTAAGCACAAAAGTAGTCCATATGATCCGCACTCAGAAAAATTTAAATGACAAACACATTTATGGGTTAGTCCCAAATGCATTTGATATAATTATGACTTCAAAAATAGATTATGCTCTTCGTATATCCAACAATAAGAATATCAACTATCTACACAATATGAAAAACTCATTAACTACATTCAACGAGTTCTCTTTTATAAGATAAGAGAGACTCCTCAATTCTTGTGATTGTTCACTTTGTTTCCATTTGTTTTGTCATTATACAACTTTGAAAATATTTTTCATTTTCATAAATGAACATGTAAGTGTTATAAACAGAATTTGAAGACTCTTGATTGGTTATTCTCTCCCTAAGGTAGTTCATAAATGACATTCATTTAAAATATTATTAACTCTTCATGTCCTTGTCTTATTATGTTCTTCAAAATGTTTCTAGACATTTTTGGTGTTAGTCTACTGATTAAAATCATCCCATATTATTCTTATTTATCACATCCTTCCAACATGCTCTTGCAAGTCCGATTTCGACTCCTGTAGCTTCATATATCATTCCTTGAACATGCATTGCTCATTTTCTTATTAAATTCATGCCTCTTCTGGTTTTTTTTTTCTAGGATTTTTTTTCCCTCAATCTGTCAAAACCAATTGTACCATCATTTTCTTCTCTCTATTATCTTTCTAGAGAGCTATCTTAGGCATAATTTACTTTCATGTAGCCCTAGATATTCAATTCCTCCTCTCCTCCCCCCGCCCCCCAAATTCGTGACATTATATTTTTCACATTTTCTAAGATATTTCATCATGTGTTTGTCATAAAGTCCTCTCCCAATGCATTCTTCATATCTATACCTTTCCAATGAGGTATCATGGTCTCGGTTCTGACACCTGTAGCTCAAGATATGTCCATTAGAAATCCAATGCTTAGCAGTGCTTGATCTGTCCATGGGGAATTGTGATCCATCGATCTTCAACCTGAAAACATTGTACCACATGCATAAGGAGATTCAATATTGAATGGTTAATATATTTTGTATCCCCCTTCATTGATTTATGTAAGAATATTGAGGAGGCATAGGACCTAGACCTCATGTTGTAATTTTGGTTTGTTGGTTGCATCGTCAATCTTTCAACCATTAACATAGAACTTGGCTTGTTCACTGGACTTGCTTTCTACACTTAGTGGTCCAACATATCAAGATTTTGGATTTCTTTCTCTAATCAAGCACCATCATCTTCACCCTCTCTAACGATGTTCTTTTGTACCACTTCATCGTCACCCTCCTTGGGGGTATTCTTCTTATGAATTACAACAAAAAATGCACAATATATATGTTGTTCCCCTTCTCTTCTTTGTTGATTTTGAATTATTTCAACATAGATATCATTTAGAGCTTCATTTCTTGAGCTATATCTTAGATTACACATCTCTAACTCATGCAATATCACTGATTTTTTTAGTGAAATTATAGTGATTTTTGTCTTGAACTAACCCTACATTCCCAACATCTAGCAACTAGAATAAAACTTGTTCTTTCGCATCCATAGAAAACATCTTTGTGATGTTATCAACAATAAAACACCTATTAGGGCGGCAGGCATGGGGGAGTGATTTTTTACTCCAATGGACAACAACTTCTAGATTATTCATGGGGTTTAGGTCAATCCACTAACAACAGTGCAGAAGTGTTGGTAGTCTATATGGGCATGCGCCTTATCTCTGACAAAAGTATGGCTAAACTGGGGTTAATATGGGACTTTGATATGATAATAAACAGACTTCGAAGAAAAATTAAAAATTTCCACCCTACTCTTCAATCTATATTTTCTCGCATCATAACTCTTGAGGAAAAATTTGAAAAGGTCATTTACTACCACGTCCTCGGGCGACAGAACTCCATAGTGGATTCACTCGCTAAGGCAGCTAAAAATATGGACCAGAGCATCCTAAAAACCAACAATAGAATCATTCATAAACTCCTCCCCTGAGTTACGAAGAAGTGGCACCAGTGGTAATCCAAGGGAAAAAATATTGTATAAGGAAAAGAAGTCCAATCCTAAATCATGGTCAAGTATACTCCTTTTCTCCTGTCTTGCTTCTCTTCCACATTAGAACGTTTTGGGACCTCGAGGATGATATGGACCTCACATCATGGTCTTTGTGGAGTCACCAGATGGCACTATCATGCAAGGAACACATAGCCTCCTTACTCATCCCTCTAAGCACTTATGTCGCATCCAAGTCTCCTCAATTGTTATGGGCCTGCTCTTGGCACCGTGCGAACTTCTGCACTCATTATGTTTCCATGTATGGATCCTCCGTCTCAAGCAAGCCATGGATATGGATTCTAATCCACTCGCATCAGCAAGAGTCATTCACCCGTTGGGGTTGTTATTATTCCATATTATGGTGTTGCCTCTTTGTTCGTGGGAATTGCGGGAATTACGACCCGGTTCAAGTAGCTTTGTCATTCGAATTCAGAGAGAACGAGAAAGTTGGCACAACATTCTCATTTTTTGGCATACAAGCAAGCTTCAAGCATATCTCCCGCACTACCATTTTTGTCTCAACTCCCCGAGCATGTGGCGACGCAACATAGACCCCCGTGGATGTAGCAATTGCACAATTAGCTCTTTCCGGGATCAATTCAGAGCCCAGCAAGAGGAAATTTTGGATTCCAGAAACATGATAGCCCAACTGCAAGAACAAATTCAAATGCACGAAATAAGGAGAAATGAAGAGCTAGTTGTAGTTATGAGGGCAGTCAACCGAAACACAAAGTATATCAGAACTATTCATTTCTAGTTGATCAACCCCTCACAACAAGAATTCAGGCTGCAGAAGCTCCCTCCAACGAGTCAAGGGCATTGAATGCAGCCTCAGAAAGACCACGGAATGACATGCTCGAAGATGGACGAGAAGAGGAACAGTGTGTCCCACAAGCAACAATTGGTGCAGATGGACATGAGGTGGATACATCCTTACACCTGCATTAGCATTTTACGCTTCATAAATAAGAGTTTTTGTTATTTTCCTTTGTAGCCATTTATACATGGCAAGACAATTTCAATCTATGTGGGAATTCTGGGTATCTTCTAAGTAGGGAGGGAACACATACAATGCTCTTTGTTGATGAACATGACTAGCTGAACTCTATGTAATTTTTTATCATTGTGCTCTACACAACTCTTTTCTAATACAAATATTACTTGTTTCTACAAAATAAAATAAAAACCAACAAAATACATTACCACTTAAATTTATATTAAGTGTGAGCTATGCTTCATTATATTAATCAAAAGTATATTTTTCTCCATACAAGGAACATAATAGACATCTTTAATCATTACCTACTTACCTCTTAGTTGAAATAGGACAATTCCCTTTTGTCTAACCCTATATTCTTCTCCCCCACTCAAGACAACATAATCAACTACAAATTCAACATATCAATCAAAACTACTAATAAAATGTCTAGATGCTCCTGAATCAACATACCAATCCATTTTACAACTCTTTGAATCCTTGTTTCAAGCCATGAACAAATAGAACTCTTCCTCTTTGTGTCTAGCCACATTAGCTTGTTTCTTTCCAAAATGATCATCAGAAAAATTCTCTTAGTTGTGCTTTTCATTTCACAATTGCTTCTTGCAAACTCTATTTATATGCCCTAATTTGTCACAATAAAAGCATTTAACTGCTTTTCTACTTTTACCTTACTAGGAAGAGTTATCTCCATCATTCTCTTCCCTTTGTTTGCTACCCTTGCTCTTACACTCGCTTGAAGTGCCACCTCAAAAGAATCAATAACAATGTTATTCCCAAACTGCAAGAGATTAGTGTTTAACTGTTCAAATCTCATATATTATCAGTACTAGTAATATTCAAGCTTTGATAAAGTTTGAACAGGAAAAGGAAAACTTTTCAAAACTTATAACCACCATATCTTCTTCTTCCATTGTTCTATCAATCGATTTCAATTGCCCTCTAATATCCTTGATTTTTAACAAAGGATATTGCAAGGTGTCAAACTCCTCCATTTGAACTTAGAAGAAGATACTTTTAAGGAAAAATGCTCTACCTTTGTATAAGGTTTCATGCATCTTTCATAGGTTCTCCTATATGACAAATGCACCATTACCATCTTGAACTTTGGGAAGCATCTCATTCATTACCGAGAACTTGATCAGCATCACAACTTCTCAATTCTTTGCATCATACTATTCTTAGGCATCCACATCAATCTTACTCTGCATTTCTTTTCCCAATACAAGTTTGTCCAAACATTTGTATTGAAATATGGCAAGCATCTTTAATTTCTCTGATTTAAAATTTTGACCATTAAATTTTTTGTTTCCATTTAACATTATATGAGCTAAACTAACCATTTTTCTTAATATACCAGACAGTTATGAAATCACCACTACAACTCAATGATGGACAGCCCTACTACTGTCCCAAACAAACATGCATTCTAAATCCAAGTCTTTAACTTCTTTCCAATAAAAAAATGTCTTTCTTCTATGCCCCAAAAATAAAAATAAACCCTCTTCAAAATCACTTTCTTACAGACTTAGCAATCATCAAACTTACTTTTACTAATTCTCGAGGCAAAGAGTCTGTCAATTCTTCTTCAAATTGATCTGATTCTCTTTTATGCTCTACATGTAACATGTACAAGTGGTGATTTTTAATTTCCACGATTGTATGGCACTGTCACCGTACAATTATTTTCTGTGACAACGCTTCTTTCTCACAAACCCAACCCAATGACAATGTTTTTCACTCTCTCTCATGGACCCAACAACTTAATCCCTTGCATTCCACTGTCAAATCCCTTCATTTATCATTGTGGAAGCTTCGCATTGTTCATCCCATTCCATCACTCAATATATACATTTTTTTTTTGTTTGCTTGACCTCCAATTAAAAATGGCAATAGAATTTAACCTACCCGATCATACAATGACTTATCAAAACATTTCTTTATTAAACCCTCATACGATGGCTCTTCCACAATGGCTCCATTTATTCATGATTCCTTTGCACCCCTTCTATTCAACAATTTTGACCCTAAACGGACCAAGTTATGACAATGACAATTCTCTGACAAGGGACTGACCAGGAAACATCATCTTTCACACAGACCCAACGATTGTTTCTACTTCTTCAAGACGCTACATATCATAGATCCTTGATAAATACTCGATTGCTTGATGTTGATCTCACTTCAAAAGAAAATTTTGGCAACTCTTCTTCACACAACGTAGCTCTACTTCACACAATGAAAGCTCGTAGTCTAATTTCCTTGATAGCTCTCTTTAATCGCCTCTGGCCCCAACCCCATTGGCTTTATTCCTCATTGCAACAATCTTCACTTCTCATAATTTGTCTAGTAGTAGTTATGTTACCTCTTTAGTTCAACAACCCCATGTTTTATCCCTCTCTTTACACAAGCCAACAAATTCCAACTTGCTTCTACACTCTTGTGTGATTGCAGTCACTCAATGCCTTCATCACAATAATGCCTAGACTCCTTCACCCACTTCCTTTGCCTCTTCTCACCATGGCTTTAATAACATGTGATATTTTACACACACATACATGGGCAGGAATACACATGAATGAAAGAGTGTATTGATTCATATATTAGATAATACAATGTACATCATTACATAGTAGGAGAAAGGAGTATGTTACATAACTTCCAGATATCTAATCATTAACCACTTCGTTAATGACTACATTAAGTGCTCCATTATTACATCACATTATTAGAGAGCATTTATTATTCATCTAACTCCTATGTTCCCAAGTTCTAAAGATGACCATTATCTCCAACGATCTTAAAAAGGGGGGTCACAAACAAATACTAGACATTCAGGAATGGATTAACTGTGGTATCCAAATCTAGAGAAGTTATAACAAATAAAGTGGAAGGCATTTCAAAACTCTGAAGATAAATCACAATTGAAAATCCCCTCCCTTTTTAGACAGGTGTAAGGCATTTCAAAACTCTGAAGATAAATCACAATTGAAAACCCCCTCCCTTTTTAGACAGGATGAGCACAGAGGAAGTGTAAAAAGGAACGTTGCATAAGATGGCACATGACCCTTTGTTGTGGTCACAATGCATTACAGAGTTATCTTCTCTGAGAATTGGAGTTAATTTGCACCCAACAGCTTGATATATAGAATTAAGGATGTATAAGAAACAGTTAACTTTCAGACTCTTTTCTGGTAACTGCCAGTAACATCAAATTCAATTTGGTAAATTAAGTGATAGTAACAACCACATGTAATGCAAGAGACACCAAAATTTTCTTTAGATAATTGGGCCAATTGATTATTGTCTATTAGACCTGAGCAGCAGCTTTGAAAATATATTATGTATTGAGAGACTCTTTCATGCGTGTTTGGTATTATTAGCTAAAACATTCAACATATTGGTTCTATGGGTTTTAAATATGTGGAAACTAACAACAAATTACTTCTCTAATTACTATGTCTGGGGTTTGTTGGCAGAGAAACTGTAAATGCTTCTCACAAAACACTTGAGACCTCGTTAGACTAAACAAGGTAAGTGGGATTACCACCCTTCATTTATAGTCTAAGATTGAAAATCAAAATTCCTAACAAGAGGAACCTTGACTTAAAAGTAATTTGATTTTGTAATATATTTTTATTTTATGTCTTTTTGTTTTAACTATGCATAAAATAAAATAAAGACAATATTATAATATCAAAATAGAAATGTACATAAACGAACTTAATTTTTTTTTTTTTAAACTTATAACAACAACAATAATAACAAGAAAATTGAAGATACAACATCAAAAGAAATTAAATATTTGAAAAATGAGAGCCAACAATGAGGGAAAATGTGCAATGAACCTTTATGTCCAAGTCTTCATAGAGATTTGTAAAAGCATTTAGCTTACTCTACTGATTGGTTATATATATATCTCTGTGAAGACTTGGACCAAAGATATTCTTAGAAGCCTCGAATGTAAAAAAAATCATACAAAGGAAACTAAATGTCATAGAAGAAAAATGAAATCCCACAATCAAACTCAAACCACCTCAAGAGATGTGAAGCGCACGGTTAAATTCTACAAAATGTCACTAATTAGCATTGAACATGTTTCGAAACTTCTAATATGTGCAAACAATCGCAAAAATTAAATAACCTTAAGGGGCAAGACTACATGATCTGTATCACCAACCTTTCCTTGTGACTTTTCAAGTAAATCAATGCTATCAACGAAGCAATTTAACTCAGAGAAATCTTAAAAATGGTGAAACATTATCACTGGTAAAAGCCCTCAATGCTTAAGCATACCTCTCATGTGATGTAGTAATGTCCTTCATTGATGTCCTCATTTCTTTTTGTATCTCCCTTAAACAGTTATCCAGTTCAATTGTCTAAATAAATTAATATTTCTTTTATGAGAGTAAAAGACTAATTGGGAGTCGAAGGAGTAGATAAATAAGAGAGAAGATATATGTAAAACATATCTAAATGGTAGACAGGGGTCCCACAAGATTCTCATAAGGGAAGACATCTTATATCATATAATCATTTCAAATAAATCTTATGAAATAAGAAATCATGCACCACATGCGATCATAATTTAAAATGAAGACAATATATATATATATATATATATATATATATATATATATATATATATATATATATATATATTAACACCTCCTTA
>CBVK0101428746.1:0-10317 GCA_900067695.1 Picea abies
AACAGTATGAAGATCGGATCTGATCGTGCCTGGAGATCATCTCGATCCCCTCTGTAATTGAACTCGGCACCTTAGCCTTCTTTACACAGCTCCTTTCTTCCTCCAAGTGACCATGGCCTGTGACCACGTTCCTATTCCCAAGGCACTTTCGGCGTTTGTGAATATGAAGGGGCTGATCCTTGTTGATCGAAATCACGATGAGTGATATGCTGAGATGGCTTAATCTAGCACCACGCATCCCTCTAGATCTGACGGCTTTCAACTCTCCCGATGATACCATGGGCCCAGGTCCGGGACTCTCCCAGCACCTCGTGCATCGAAACATAATGGAGCTGTTCTTTGCGTCTTAGAGTCGCGATGGGCGAAACGCCGAGATGGCTCAATTTGCTGCTAGGTGTCCCCTTTAGCTGGATGGCTCAAAGTGTTTCATGATGTCACGGTCCCCAGTTTCAGCGCTTTGGGCACTGTTGGGGTTCAGGGTTTCACAATTTTCAAAGACATAAAACCTTCACCCTTTGCACTCGCGACTACCGAAAGATGACGTGACCAGATCTCATGCCACATGCCCTTTGGGATGGATGGTTTTCATCCATGTCTGAACATGCTATGGGCGATATCCATTGCACTAACCTTAGCGCAGCTTTGCTAATCGCGATTTCCCGCCCACCGCCGATCTGATTCTTTGGATACATCCTGAACATTGAAATCGGAGTGCTTGCTCACTTGACCTGTGCCCGAAATGGATTTCTTCTAGGTGCTGTGCTTGGGCGCTTCTGGTGTAACCTGCAAACATCCTTATGCTGAAAACCAGTAATGTTGCTAACAAACTGCAATGGGGAACCCTTTACCCACATCTTGGAATGGAAGAGACATTCCACCTCCTCTGGATCTTTTGGTTCCTCCTTTTCGATCTTCGTGGTGGCAACAGTGGCATTGGGCTCCACATCGATAATCTGCTTCCCCCTATCATTCCCCTTGTCGGGTTCTGATTCAGATTTGAAGCATGCATTCAATTTAGAAGCCTTCAACTCAACTACCAGTGACTACTTGGCCCGACACTCACTTGTGTTGTGACTAGAGCTCCTATGGAACTCACACCACTTCCCCGTGTCCTTTTTTGTCTTCGTGGTGTTGTTCTTTGCTTGTGGCTTTGGCGGGTTATCCTAGGCCGCTCCGCCTTGGCTTGGTATTTTGTTCTGCAATTTTTGGGTACCTTTCCCTTGCTTTTGATTCGTAGACCCAAAGTCTCACTTTTTCTTTTTGAACTTCTACTCAATCTTGGCAGCATATCAGCATGCCACACCAAGAGAGGAGATGTCTAGGAACTCCATTTCCTCCTGAATGTATCTATGCAGACAACTGCGGTACTTTAGCACCAAATGTTTCTCTGAATATTTGATACCCAACTTTGTGCGTAGGGTATGAAACAGATTCGTCATCTCATGCACATCTTGGTCCCTTTGTTGCCGCAGCATAGTCCATTGTATGTATTTGTCCTCATACATCCCCACAGGATAATATTGTTCCTTGATGGCATCTCAAAAAGAATTCCAAGTGGGTGTGGCTGAGAATGGAGAGGGTTCCCCCTCTCCATGTTGCTCCGAGTAGGTTTCCCACCAGTCCTTGACATGGGGAGTGGTTTTGAGGAGTGCGAAAATAATCCTTTCTCGGTCGGAAAATTCATGAACCGAGAAATATCCTTCTAACAAATTCAACCATCTATCCATGGAAACTGCATCTATTTGGCCCTCAAATATGGGAATGTCAAAGTTTACTTGTACCTTAAAAGGAGTGGTGCCTCCAAAGTGGTTGTTGGATGTCGATGCGCCGCTGGTGGGAATCTGTTGAAGAATCTGGGAAAAGTTGTCCATCATCACATTCCTTTGATTCGCAAGGGCCTCCTCATCTTTATTTTCTTCCCCCATGGGAGGTCGTCAGGGTTTGCGAGACTAATCTTGCAAAGGTTCAACCAGATTGAGCCCCAACTCCTTATACCCCGACCTCATTGGGGACATGCAAAGAAAGATCGAGAATGAGAAGACTGCTGTGATACCACTGATCTATATTTATGTAGGAACACAATGAAATACAGAAATACACTTAAACGCAAAGATTCAGTGGAAATAAGACTTCATTTCATTAATAACAAATGACTGAAAAATGCTTACAAACAGAATGGAAATAAACTAGCTAGGGCGCTGGTAGCTTATCTATGAGAAGATATGTGGTGGCTACTAGCCTCTAAAATGCCTATTACAATGAGGCTCAAAGTCCTATATATTACTGAGAAACAATGGAAAACCCTAAACATCCAGAAACCTAACCCTAGGAGATGAAACGCCAGAATATGGGCCCCGTTGGGGTAAATTGGTACATCAATTTCTCGGGGTCATAACTTTTGCATACTATCTCCGTTTGACGCACATGATACATCGTTAGAAAGATCTATCCGAGGACTACATTGCTGATAGAAAATATTGAGTTTGGAATAGACTCATATTTGTTGGAGCATTCATGCCCAAAAAACTTCGTTTAGGGCCTCAAAACAACTTTGGAAGTTCAGGACTCGAAGAACTACTAAAAATAGTAAATTGTGCTACAATTAAGGAAACTGAAAAACTAAAAGAAACAATGGTGTGGGTCCAAGTGGAATAGGCAGGTGGCCACCAATATCCACCTGGATCAATGAAACCGATAATGCCATCTGCATGAGATGATGATGACAGCTTAGATGGATCATTAGTAGCTTGAGCAACATTCGAAAGCAAATCATACAAAGTACCAAATTGTGAATAAACCAAATCTAAGTACTGAGCCCAAGCAATGTCTTGTTCCTCTGTGACCACACCACCCATAGAGACATCATGAGCGATCGGGGGTAAAAGTGATTTAGTAAACCATTCTTCCAATAATATGTCAGGAATTATTACCTTGATCATCCTTCGTCCTTGCCTCCACTCATGAATATGGTCAGAGATATGCACAGAGTTGGTTTGATGAAGGGAGGTCAAGAGTTCAGTACCTGTCTCGTAGAGAATAGGTAGTTGAAAGTGTGTGAGGAAAGACATGGCAAGGGAATTGAAATTATGAAAAGAAGCATGTGGTAGTTCAATATACCACTTTGCTTCTGAGCCTGTAAGTGTTCACTGGAAAAGACACAAACGTACATAATCATCCATGAGCGATTTTGATGAACACGACAAACGGAAAGTCATCACATGGTTGTTTGGATCTTCGACAGATTTTCCGTCAAATTTTAGAATATCAGAAGGAAGTTTAGCTGGAATGACTGGCCAAACCAGTGAATGAAAAATAGTATCATTAGTTAACCAAGACAAGTCGGGGTGATCTAGAGTTGCAAGGAAAGGTAGTTGTCAGTTAATGTGCAGATGATATTGGTGTGGCATAGGAATACCAGTAGGACCATAAAATGGGTTAGGTGGATATTTGTAACTAGTAGTTCCTCCTACAGACGGTTGTTGTTGGCCAGGATAAGCAGGATTTGATGATGGATGAGAAACATTTGCATAACCCGGAGGGTTCTAAGCATTATAGGCCAGGTGATTTGCTTACAGAGAAGGAGGATAAACATTTTTCCTTTGAGGGTGGTGAGGAGTAGATCCTAGAGGCGGATACACATTAGACCCATGAGGAGGATAAGGTTGTTGTCCTGGAGAGCTCCAGGTGGTGTTCGGGATACCGCCCAGATAAGGTTGTTTGTAAGATGTTCTAGAAGGAACAGGATTTGATACTCCTCCTAGTGGGTTATGAGATGAGTGTCCCCCAACATGGGGTTGAATAAAAGTGCCTCCTGAAGATACTCCCCAAGATTGTGAAGGGTTTCTAGCAAACGAAGGTTTACCCCCTACCAATGGTGGATTAACGACCGAGGTATGACTAGCAAACAAAGGTTGCCCTCCAGGATGAGCATGAAAAGGGGGCTATCCCCAGGGAGAGGTAGGCTTGCCATAGAATGGTAGTCATCTGGGAGGGAAGTTTTTGTTAGATGGTGGTTTCCCTCCAACCGGTTGTGTTTGGCTGGTAGGGGTCTTCATTCTCGGGTGAAAATATGTCCTAGCTGGATCGTGTGGAACATGTTGAGTTGTAGAGGAAAATCTTGTAAAAATAGGGGTAGGGATTGAAGTTCCTTGGAGATGAGTAGAGGTGATGAGTCCAACATTAGGATGGACTTGTGCTGACATAGCAGTAGAGTGAATGACCTGATTGACTGGGTGATTCATGGTTTGACCGGATGGTCCTATTTCACTAGGAGGGTCATGAGGATGAAAGGGTTGTCGAAAGGATTCAAAATTTTCATAGAGATTGCATCTCGATGAAGTCCTCCATACAAAATGAGCAGGTGTGGGATCTTTATCTACTACGGTGCTAGGACGAACAGGAGTCCTATACTCATCACCAAAGGTTGGTTCTATGGATCCCATATATGTTTCAGTAAAATTTATCTCCGATAATCGTGGGACCTCTTCATCTATGACGTTCCCAAGGGAGTCTAAACAAAGCAAAAGTGGTTCGAGAGGGGTTACCGACATAGATGTAGCATAGGGAATGGGATTTTCAATCATAACCAAAGCGCCTTTTGAGTTATCTAATGGAGGAGTAATAACACTTCCAACGTCGGAATGATTTTCTACCTCTCTACGGTAGTTGTCTTATGGAGGGTTAAGAGGTAAGGGTTGATAGCCTTCTAGAGGTAGCCCTTGCATCCTACGTGATCGGTGAAGACCTTTATCATCTACAGGCTCAATTTTGGAGAATAACAGAACACACTAAGAATCTAGGGCCAACTAACAAAAAGAAATAACATACACTAAAACAAAAATCTAGGAATCAACCAAGCAAACAAAACTTCTCTCGATGATCATACTAGTTGGTGATGAAATCCAACATCGCGTGATCAAGTTGAGAAGGAGCTAGGATATGGTGGAATAGTTACAATGGATACCTTCTTAACGGACTTTCACCTTGGTGAAATCTTCCACGCAGTAATTGTGGATTTACCCTCCAAGGAGCCCGAGTGAGTTTGACCAATGTTTGTTCCAGGTATAGTGATACTTCCCTTCATCGTCACCTTGTGTAAGCACCTAAATATTATGGCAGCTAAAGACACCAATTCGCAGTTAGTCCCTGGGTGGGTACAGTCGACAGTTCGATCCGAACGTATGGGCAGGATAACAAGTCTGAAATCAACCTGAGAGGCTCCCACACATAATCATGGTTATACCTTCAAGTGACCCCAAATATACAATCCGACCACTACAAACAGTTGAACCACGGAGGGATAATCTCCATAATTTGCTTGAATGTGACCTCGTGTATAACCCCTGTGTGAGAGGGGGATCCCAAAAAATTGATACGACAATTGGATTTGACTCTCCCTAGCTCAAGATGCTAATGTTTGTTTTGAAAACTTTGGAGAGTTGTACTCACAGCCTAATCCAAAGTGCTAATCCTAGTCTACTGTTGGTGGAAGATCTTAAAAACAAAAAATGTTCTAGATAATTTTTAATTAGCGTTCATTTTACAGTTGTTCTTTACTCAAAGGGTGTATGAAAGTGAAATGGATGGAATGATGAATCAATTCCAAAAAAATTCATAAAATATGATAAGCAATCATTTCTTTTCAATGAATGCCTATTTAAGGGAGAGAGAAAGAGTTGTTTTAACTATCAAACACTAATAAGGAATGTACTCAATCAATTTGTTATCAATCAAATCCAATGTAATGCTAAAACGTTTCAAAAATGCCTTATAATATGCAAACCAATCACTAATATGTATCTTTGTTGTTTGTATGTGACTGATGATTAGTTCAATGCAAAAACTTCTCCTGCCAACTACCCTTTCAAATCAAGGAGATTCGGACAAGCATAAGCAGATTTCGCACAAACAACACACCCTCTTGCTATGATTGAAACAAGAAGAAAAAAATAAAACAAAGCAAATAAAAAAATGTCAAACAAAAGAAATATGCTAAGAAAAAATGACCTCAAAGAACCAAATGAGATTATTCACAGATTTCTAATGCCCTTCACCAGAGTTCTCGATCAGTCAAAAAAGAGAGAAGAAAGCAGTGGATTGATTCCAAGTTCTCAACAGTAGAAAAACTCAAAATAAGGAAGAAGGTCAGAAAATCTAAACAAAAAAGTGCTTATTGCTCAGAAATCACAGTGTCAAGGGTCAGTAGGAAGATGTACTGAAGCACAAAGAAGCTGAGTAAGGGAAAAAACAGAGATTGGATTTCAGAAAATACAATTCTGGAAGGTTTTTTTGCAAAGAAAAAGGTGGTTCTCTGGTGTAAGGGGCACCAGAGTGTTATAACGCTCTGTTCAAAGCCAACAGGGAGCGTTGGCACCCTGATAACATAGGCAGGGGAGCGTTGGTGTCCTAAAACCCAGAACATTGTCAAAAAATAACCAGAAACTCAGACAAACTTTGTTAATCACAATGACTGTGATGGAATAAGGATTCAATCAACATATTCAATCAGGCATACAGGGTGAACAAGGTCTAAAAATAACAAATGGTAAGACAAGGTCTGTGAGGAAAACCAAAACTGAAAGTTTCGATTTGATCCCCAGTGGAGTCACCAGTTTTTGTTGTAGGAAAATCTCCTTGCAGACAGGTAGATTTCCTCTTGAGATCTAGACTCTTAACTCTAAGATAGAAGGTGCTTAACATGGACACTGACTTCCTTTTAGATCTAATCAAGCTTATGAACAAAAGAGAAGGATGAAAGCATGTACCTTATGAACTTCATTTGTCCCTGCAAGGTCCAGGATTTGCTTCGATCTTGAGCTCCTTGGTAGATCCTGCAAGACGAACAAAAGTACAAACAACTTCCTACTCTACTGAGATTATCTAAAACATAGATCCATATACTGTAGACAAACTTATATGGAACAAGTACAAGTTTGAAAGAAACAGGCCAAGCATTGATTATATTGATGAGAACAAAGTGTTACTTACAGCCATGGATGTAGTGCAGTAGCTTCACCAAGATCTCCTTGTCCAAACCCTTGCTTAAACAGTCCACACACAGAATGATGATGCTCCAAATGACATCTTCCTCATGAGATCATAAGTTAGATGCTTCACAATTCTTTCCATATCCTCTTCCTCCATGGAAATCCCTCATTATATAGGATTTGGAGGCTTAACCACCATGGAGAGGATCTCTCATCAGATCCACTAGGAAAGGGATCTCTAAGATATTTAGGGATAAAATATCTCTTAAGTATTTTGGGGAGGAAATATCTCTCAAGGATTTTAAGGAGGAAGTATTTCAACCATCCATGAGATCCTCCACCTTCCCTAAAAAATAGGAAACCAAATGTGAGGTGGATTCTCACACTTAATTACTTTCTTTTTCATGAGTATTAATAATGATTCATGTGCACTTGATTCTCACACTTAATTACTTTCTTTTTCATGAGTATTAATAATAATTCATGTGCACTTGATTCTCACACTTAATCAATTCCTTTTCCATGAATATTAATAATAATTCATGTGTACTTGGTATTTTGGCCTTCATGTAATATATCCCTCCTCCACATTGACTAGGGATTGTGACATAGGTTATTCCATGGTGTCAAGGTGTATGAGGCACTTATATGACACTTTACGACACTTAGGGCGAGGTACCTAGGTGTGAAAAAATCATGTGTAACAAAGAGGTCCAATATATCTTAATACATAATGTCCATATTTCATGTCCTAATTTGAATGCATTTTCTAACCCCTGTGTGCATTTCATAACCAATGATGCATTTCTAGAGCTAGTGAAAAATGTGTAAATCAAACAAAATGCATATTAAAGGATTAATAATTTGTAGATGGAGAATATTTTTGAGAACTTGATCATATGGGGTTGTAGTCCACTTGAGATAATTCATGCATAAACCGTCATATTTCACCATAGGTGATTGTGTAATGTCAAGTTTGCATCTTTCTAGGCCACTTTGGCTTGATTTGTCCTTCAGTGTAATGTGGCAATTTTGTGGTATTTTTGCACAACAATAACATTTTTTATTTAAAGTGGAAATATAACAATGTATATAGATCAATAATGTTCTAAGGAACACTAAAAAAGGATCAAAGAGACAATCTAGGCCATGGATTTATCCCAATATCCTTTTATGAAGAAAAATGACAACACACCTCATATTTGAGCAAATGGAGGTTCAAATTCTTCCAAAAGACTACATCCATGACTATTGGCTCCTACAAACTAAGAAACAAACACATTACAAAGAAAATCAAACAATAATAACAAGAAAAATTAAAAAATACATTTTTTGACAAGTGAAAGAATATTAAAAGAAACCCGACAAGATAGGTATTTTCATACATCATTGGCATTGTTCCTTCATGAATACTAATGTACTATTACATGTGTATCTATTACCATGCCTACATCATTAGAAATATAGCTATTCTCTTTCTTTTTTATTATTATTCATATATTTTGATGTCATTTGTTATCCCATTTTTATCTTTTGAACACATGTTCAAGAATTTTTCCATGTCTAGTATGGCTTGAAAAACAGTTATCATTAAAATATGTATAAGATATTGAACTTCATGTGCAACTTCAATGACCCCAATTATTTATCTATAACAATAGCAATATAGCTAATCTCTTCTCTTTTCATTATTGTTGTTCACATATTTTATCATAATTTATTACTTTTATTTGTATTTTTCAATGACCGCAATTCTTTATATATGACAATAGCAATATAGCTAATCTCTTTTCTCTTTTCATTATTGTTGTTCACATATTTTATCATAATTTATTACTTTTATTTGTATTTTTCCAAGACATTCTTCTCCTATTTGTGAGTTTTGATGTGCCTAATGTGGCTTGGAAAAGGGTTACATGAACAATGCATAGGCTATTGTAATTCTAATGTGAAAAAAGTGACCCCAATTCTTTCTCTATGCCATATTGTAGGTTCTCAATATCAAAATATTTAAGTTAATTTCTAATTCAAAATATGTTTGTATTGCTTTAATACCATAAATATTGTTTCAAATCTCACCTAATCAAATCTTAAGGTGAACGTTGAACCATTATGATGTTATTCGTTTATAATATTTTCAATAATGTCTCTACCATTGTATATTATTTTCCATTCCTATGAAACAATTGAAGTCTTGTTTCTCCAACCCACTACTACAATACAAAACTTTATTGTCATATAATTGCATCACATATGCCTTGTTAACATTTTCTAAGATGCATTACCTATGCCATGGGTTTCTTGGTATATGCCTTGTTAACATTGTCTAAGATGCATTACCTATGCCATGGGTTTCTTGGTATGCATCAAAATTTGCATCATTTTGTGTCATATTTTGTGTTGTCCTTCATAGCTAAATGCAAAGCTCACAATGACACATGTCACCTTGGATCATATTTCTGTCATTTTGCATCAATATGTGTCATAGTTGTGTCACATTAATATAATTGTGACAAAGGTTGTGTCATCTTAGGTCTTACGTTGCATTATATTTAATTTGGATCATAATGTGTATTTGTGTGTTTGATACACCTTGTGATGTTGGTTTTATGACTTTTGTATAAGGATTAAATGCATGGATTTTAATGAAAGGATTAGCTACATAGGTTGGGTTCTTGGGATCGATGTCTAGGTTGGGTCATTTCATGATTGTTCCAAATAATCATGTTTATGTAAACAAAATTTCTAAAATTGTCAACAAATCACTGGGAGGTAAAATTGTGCATACCATATATCTTTGGAAAGATTTTAGAGAGTGTTAAATGGTGGAATAATATAATATATCTAAAGTAGAGATTCTTGGTGAGAATTTTTAATCATTGATAATAAACCTCCTCACAAGTATCCTAAAAAACCATGTTTTGTGTACTCAATATTGCAAAATATGCCAACGAATGAATAGGGAGAATCCATGCAAATCATATATCATTGAAAAACCTTTTGAGAGTACAAAATGGTGGAAGCATCAGTTATGAAAAAAACAATGTGTTTGGTGACATTTTTTAATCCTTGAAAACAAATTCAAGTTCCAAAATTCCATTATCTTCCCTCCATTTTTGGGGTGATATATATGTTTAGAGTCCAATTTTCAAAGACCTAAATTTATTAACTATCAACGTTTGGCTCATTGTTATTGTAATTGGGGCTTCTCACAAATGTACGATCTGATCTATAGTTCATTTGTGAGTAGCTACAATTTTGGTGATTATATATATAGCGTCAATTGAACCCAAGACCTAATTCAATCATATTATTTTTAAGTTTCTCAGAC
>CBVK0101428748.1:0-19422 GCA_900067695.1 Picea abies
AGCAAACAAGACCTTCTAATTTCGAAGCCACTAGTTGGTGATGAAATCCAACGTCACAACAATGAGATGAGAAGGGGCTGGGCTAGGGTGGAAAAATTACACTGACGACCTGCTTAACGGAATTACACCCTGGTGCAAGTTCCCACACATAATCGTGGGTATACCCTCCAAGGATCCTGAGTGAGTTTGGTCAACATCAATTCCAGGTACCGTAAAGACTTTCCCCTCCACAGTCACCTTGGGTAAGAACCTAGAAGGATAGGCCACTAAGGTCACCACCAACAACAATAAATCCTAGGGGGATAGTCGAAAGTCCGATCCACACGCAAGGGTAAGGTATCTAGCCCGAAATCAACTCAAAAGGCTTCCACTCATCATTGTGGGTATACCTCCGAGTGATCCCCGTAATACGTGCAATCTCTACACTGAGATCAACAAAGCAGGGTGAGTAACTCTGTCAATATCAATGCGACCTCATGCTTGACCCTTGTGTGAGAAGGGCTTCCCAGGACAAGATGTTGCAAATGGAATTTAACACTTCCTAACACAAGATGCTATTGTGTGTTTTGTGATTTTGGAGAGTGTATCTCTATTCCTACTCCAAAGCACTAGTCTAGCTAAATGTTGGTGTAATAGAGCCCTGGAAAAGAGTTACTAGATAAATTTTATAATTGCGTAGTGTTATTAAGAGCTGTTGTTTACTCAAAGGAAACATAGATGAAACTTATGTTGCATGACTCTGACCCAACAATGCATGGATGAGAATGAAAAATATATCAATTTTCGTTCAATGAATCCTATGTATGGGAGGGAAAGAGAAATTTTTTCCAGATCAACCTTGAACTACAATGCAAAATTTCCTTAAAAATGCAAATGCAACAAATCACGCATCAATAACAATTCTCTATTGCTTCTTTTTCAATAATTTCAACAATTGATTTTCAATGTGTTTGAAGACGAAAAGGATTTTTGAAAGAAAAACTTTGTTCACTTTTCAAAAAGGACCCACACCATGATAGTGAGAGTACAGAAAATCAAAGACCAATGAACAAGCAATGATAAAAACCCAATCCACTCTTTCAATGAAAACAAAAATAAAAAGAAAACCAATATAGTCTTTTCAATTGCATGAGAAAAGTGATCTTTCAAACAATAAGCAAATGATGAAGACCAAGAAAATCTCAACTTTCAACCAATCACCGATTCTTAACTAATCAAACACACCCAGATTCCGAAATCAGAGAGTAGGGTTTTGCTAAGAAAAGTCAAGAAACGAAAGTCAAGACAAAAGTGACAAGAAGAGCCTTTGAAATCCTAAGACTGTTCATGCACAAAAATGAAGACAATAAAGACACCAATAAATGGTCCAAGAAACTCTTATGAGGCACCTAGACTGATCTGGGCAGTTGAAGATGCCAAAAATCAAATCCAAATTTTTGAAAAAATGAGTTCGCAACCTGGCAATACTACACAGTGCGAGAATTAGTGATTCTAGCAGGTGGCCCTTGAGCAGAGCGCGAGAACCTTGCACTGAACCTAAAGGCAGGATGCCAACTCTATGGATTCTCGTAGGCTACAGTGAAGTGTAGTGCGAGAACCTCTAAAACTAGTCAAATATTTGGAAAATGAAGCAAAATTTGAAAAGGCTTCTAGACCCAGACGATCTATCAAGATATCCTGAAGACTCAGAGATTGATAGGAAAGGAGAAAAGTAAAACAAGAGCAAATGGCCATAGAAAATCACCAAAAGCCACAAAGAGAATGGGATGCATCCCCAGTGGAGTCACCAATTTTGTTATCGGACTAATTAGTAGGTGCAGACACTAACATATCTCCCTAGATCCACCTGGATCTAGAACAAAACAGGATAGGACATGACTCTTTCCCTAAGTTTTGACCATTGAATTAACTAGTAGGAAGGAACAAGTAACATACCTTTATATCACTTCCTAGGGTCTCTGTTTCTCCCACTTCGCTCCGGTGCTCTCATGAGGTCAAGACCAAGACAACACAAACCAACCAAAGTGAAGATAGCACAATATATTCAACAATCAACTTATGTGTATGATCAATGAATTACACAATAAAGTGAGAATAGCTTTATGGGAAAGGGACATGCCACTGTATCATATTAATTGAAAGTAAATATTACAACCTGATAGCCTTGATGTCGTAAGCTTCCTTTCGATGGCTCTTGGCTTCAAAACACACACACTTTCTCAATATTTGCATGAAGAAGATCAAATCCTCTTGATATACTTGCTAGAGTCACCAAGTTGTTGTTCAAGCTAAGTCCTTCACACAATTCTTTCACCAATTCTCCAATGAATCTTGCTTAACCTTTTCCATGAGAATTCCCTCAATATATAGAAGAGAATGAGATATTTACTTGGATAATAATAATCCCAAAATATCAGGGAATCCAGAACAAGGATAACCATTCGAATGCCAACCCATCCTTCTAGAAGATTCCCTTCTAGAAACATCGAGAATCCATCTTTTTTCATGCTTTAGGAAGAGTTCGCACCCTGGCTATTCAACACAGTGCGAGAAGTTTGCACCCTGGCTTAAAGAAGCCTATGAGAATGGGTCATTCTCACACCCAAATATATTAGCAACCTGTGAACCTTCTCCGAAAATGAGTTTTCTGGGAAGAGATGAAAGTAACTTTTCTCAGGAGAAATTTCTTATGAAGAGCCTGAGCACACCATCATCAATACATCATCATGATGACCAAAATCATGGGTAACAACTTGGGAGTTGAAAATGTTCTGAAAGGAGGTGCTCTTATGAATCTTTCTTCTTCCCGAGACCTATCTATTTCTGTTGGTCATTGATTTTGAAATCTGAATCTTCTTGGTGGAGGAGTGTCCTTGTAATTTTCTCTGTAGACCTTCCTATCCCCTTTGATTGTTTCTGCATATCTTTTTGGATAAGTTTCTTGTTATGTTGTTTTGGAGCTTGATCCCTTTTCTTTCTGATTGTATCCAAGTTCGGATTTGTCATGATTAGGCCTTTGACTATTGATAATCTCATTCAAAACTTTTGAACTGTTCCGCATATTTTTCTTTTGAATATCCTTTCTTAATGTGACAATCTCTACTTCCAAATTTTCAGTGATCATTTCTCTTTCTTCTAGTTGTTCTTTGAGTGCTTCTTCAATTCTTTTATCTTCTTCAATTTGAACCTTCAAAATTGTGATCATTTGTTCTAATTTTTGAGTGTCTTCTTTCTTGTCTAGTTCCGCTTGTAGCTTTTTGTTTTTCCTCTTTTCTCTTATGATAACTTCTATGGCACTCATCAATTCCTCTTGGTAGTCAACTTCTGCCTCTTCAATTTCTTCTTTGGCTTCTTCATATTCTACTTCAGAGTCTTCTTTATCAGATTCTTCTACTTCCATGAATAAAACCCTTTTTGTCTCACTGTCACTGACTTCATCTTCATCTGATGATGTAATGTCTTCTTTGGTGCATAAGCTTTTGTTGAAAAAATTCTTTGTGGTTCTTTTTCCTTTATATTTTTGTTTGATTTTTGAGTCATGTTGGCACAGGGGAAGACCCAGGGTTCAATTATAACAACACACCAACAAACCCTAACTACTGTCCCTTTCAGCAACACCTGCAAAGCAGATGAAGTCTCACGCGAAGTAGAAATAGGGGGGTTGCAGGACACAGGTGTCTACAACCAGAGGTAATGGAAGATGATTCCAGAGTAACAATGCAAGATAACCTAGGGATTCTTTAACAATCTTATACTTAGCTCCGTGAAGTTAGTTTATATCTCTTATATTCAATAGTGAAAACAACAATGCAATAACAATGTAAAAGATAGCAAATAACACAACATCAACCACATAAACAACAAGATTTTATGTGGTTCACCCTCTCTCTAGGGATACGTCCACAAAAATGTGTTTATTGATAAAGTAGGTGAAAATACATAGTTCTATCTACGCACTCAGCTGCAGATCCTTCTCTCTCTCCTCTGTATCTCTCAACCCTGTGCACCCAGCTGCAGAGTAGATCTTCGCACCCAGCTGAAGATCCAAAATTACAAGAATTCTCTTAATACACAACACTTTCACATCTCTATCTCTCAACATCAACCACCACTCTACTCTTCTTAGACTTCTATTTATCCTTCTATGACTCTTAGAAACCCTAGACCAATGTCTAGATGCAAAAACCCTAGGTACCAAAACCCACCTTTTAAGGACTTTGCTGACCTATTCTTCCTTCTTCTCCACGAGGTGACCCACAACACCCATTGGTGTCTTCTTCCACTTGTTGACTTGTCCATGATCCATTTTCCTTGTTGCGTTGTCTTCCTTGATCTTCTCTTTCAACGACTTGTTTTCCTTTACTTCGCTCTGCCTTTTCTACTTCTTTAACTACTTCATCCCTTCCCCAGTTTGTGTGCCTTCTGTGCACTTCATAATTTGTCTTTCTTATTCCTTGATATTTTCTTTCTTCCTTAGTATCTGACCAGGGCCAACATGCCCCCAACACTCACATGTGACTCATCCCGAGTCACTGCAAGATCAAGCCGCCTGTATTACTTCAACTGCAAACCGCGTAGAGCAATTTGTGCTTTCTGCTCTATGCTTCCTATCACATGCAGACTTGATTTTTTGTGTTTGGTACTCAATTTCAATTGCACCTGGTACCTAGACCCTTCTTCCTTGCTTTTACTGAGAGCTGCGAGGCAGCTGGTTGTCATAATACAGTTTCAACTGGATCCCATTTACTAAACCATCCTTCCATTCTCCATTAAGGGTCTTCAACTGTGCAACTCCTCCTTCTGTAACATAGGTGACCTCGAATGGTCCGAGCCAATGTGTCCTGAACTTCCCTGGATGCTTCATGAACTTGCTGTCGTATAAGAGTAGCAAATCTCCTTGTTTAAATTCTTTCCTCTTGATATGTTGATAATGGTAAGCCTTTTCTCGTTCTTTTTGTACCTATTGATGAAATCCTGCAATGAACCTATGTTCCTCTAGTTCTATCAACTATGTGAGCCTTTTTTGTATAGCGTTGGTGTCATCCATTCCTGTAAATGATGCAATTCTTAAGCTAGGAACCAAATATTCCATCGGTACCACTACTTCCAAAAATTTATGTAAAAAATCCTTAAATTCTTCGACCACCACCCTAGAAAAGATGCCTGGTGCATTCTTCAAACCAAAAGGCATCACAGTGTACTGAAAAGAACCCCATTCTGTTGTAAATGTAGTATTATGTCTGTCTTCCTTAGCAATTCTCATCTGGTGATAGCCTGAAAATCCATCTGTGAATGAATAAACTTCCTGTCCTCCTACATTATCTAGAACTTCATCAGTAAAAGGTGTAGGAAATGGATCATGTAAACATGCATCATTCAATTTCCTTAGATCTACACAGATTCTAATTTCTCCTGACTTTTTATCTTGGACCACCATATGGTTGATCCATTCAGATTCTTCAACTGGTTCTATGATTCCTGCTTCCAACATTCTGTCTAATTCAATCTTAACTTTCATCTTGTATTTGGGATTTAGTCTGTAAGGCCTCTGCTTGATAGGTCTTGCATCTTCTTTCAAAGAGATGTTCATTTCTCCCATGGGAACTTTAATGCCCTTCATGTTTGTGAACTTGGTTGGAAACAAGTCCTGGTATTGATGCAATAATTCTGTAATATTACTAATAGTAGCATCATCCCAATAGTCTCCAATATTTGCCAACTTAGGTGCATGTTCTGTTCCAATATTAAATTTATTAATTTTAATGGGATTCCCAACAAAAGGTAATTCAATCCCTGGCCCTTCTGTCTCTTTTTCCTTCAGTTTTTGAAATGTTCACATTCCCAGGATCATCATCTTCATAAGCATCAATATTGTAACAACCCTGTAACCGCTGAAGAGGCACAATCCATTCATCTTCTTCTTGTTCATCAGGGGGGTTAGGTGGCTCCTCAAAGACCTTTTGTATTACAATTTGTATCTATTGTGGGGTACTGACTTTCGAGTAAGAATGTATATATAAAGTTCTCAGTCATACCATACCAATCTGTAGTGGCTAAGTGCATTTCTGCTTGACGATACCAGTTGATAGGTGTAGTATCTAAGGTGTTAATGAACTTATGTACCCACTGTTCTTTAGGAATGCTACTGGAGGCTTCCTCACAACTCCGTACATGGTCCTTAGGACAACTCTATCCTAAGTATCGAGCTTCACAACCTTCAACTTGGTCTGAAAAGTGCACTTTCAACAAGGTGCGACATTGAACCCACTCCGCGATGTTCTTCTTGTGTGTTCCCCACCATCTAGTGGGTGTTTCTTTCAAGGCTTTGTTAATCTCTGCTGTACTGGTACAATTCCTTCAAAATCAATTAGAAATGTCTCCAAATTATTTAATCCATCAAGTATAGGAACTGCTTTGGTCAATCTGGCACACCTCTGTGTAGAGACTTCATACATTTCATTCTGCCAATTTTCCAATGCTTCTTCTAAATCTGATGAACATGCACTTTCACTTCGCTAGCTTAGATTTCCATCTGCTGTAGGATTAATATAATACTGATGTCATGCTGTCAGTTTATAGATGTTCTGTAGCTCATAGGAACGGTCTTCTTCTCTTATAGGTTCTTTGTATCTGCGAACTTCATTAGGGTAAAGAGGTGCAATGACCCTAAGGCCATCACCTTCAAATGCCATTCTTCTCTTTTTAAGGTCAAAAACAATCAAGTTGTTGAAGGGCCAATCAATACCCAACAACACAAGATAAGTGAAACTATCATCAACAATCTCAATCACTTCGAAGTCTGTGAATGTACTTACCCCGTCGATGTCCATAGGGACATGCTCTAGTCTTCCAAAGGGGCTCACCCCCTGCTGATTATCCATCCTGAGTCTAATAGGAGAGTAAATCAATTTAGGTTTTCCCATCAATGCCTAAGTCTGCTTCATCATAAAATTTACTTCTGATCCTAGGTCGAGGACTACATAGTTTATGTCATAATCTCCAATTTGAGCATTAAGGTGCAGTTCCTTGCTTGTTCTCCCTTTTCTAGACACTTGATTCACAACTCTATTCAACAGAGGATCTACTCTCCAATTTCATATTTTATTATCAGGTGTTGAATTTCTTGTTCAACTCTTTCATCTTTAATCAAATAAATACAAGTATACAAACGTCCACCAGTTTTCTTATCTCTTTTCCTTGCCTAAGTGGGACAGACTGATCAAATTCTAGAGGCATTTCGCATTCCCTTAATTCTGGTTGTGCCCTAGATGAAGAAGCCTAATCTCCTACAAACTCTCTCCTTGCTTCTTCAAAAGTATGTTTTTCTTTCCTTGGATCAAACAATTGTGTCTTCTCTGTAGCTCTTCTGATCCCTGATCCATCTGTAGTGTTTCCTGGAGTCACCCTATCTTCTCTAGTAACAACGCCTCCTCTCATCATAACAACGACTTTTGGATCCTTGCCATGAGGCTCCGTTGATATTAGTTGGACTTGCTAGTTTCCACCTTGTCTTTCCTGAAGTTTAGCTAACAATACCAGACAATCTTCAATGACATGGTCAAATGAATTACATTAGCTACAAGTAGTACAAAGGTTTTGACAATCCCTTGCCAAATGAATCATCTGAGCGTAGCTATAGAAAATAATATGACCTTGACCTAGACCCATGCCTCCTCCTCTTCCTCTTCCTCTGACCCCACTACAAGGATTGGAATTTCCTCTTCTTGGGGAATTGAACCATGCAACATTCCCTTCCCGCTGTAATTCTCCTTGAATTATATATGCATCCCTTGATATTTCATGTATGAGGTCATAATCCCTACAATCCTTCTCATCATGCCCCACATATTTGCAGAATGTACAATAAAGATTGGTGGGTGTCTAGACATATTTATGCATATAATAACATTCACCAGGGCGATGTCTAGTCCTACATACCTCGCACCATGGTAAAGTAGCCTGCTTCAAAGGGTTAGGGGATCTAGAGGCCAAGTATTCATTAAATAAAGGACAATGCTATTTGTCCTGGCCCTCTGCTTTACATCTGATACACCAGATGTCTTCTCTTTTCTCCTTTCCTTTATATTTCTTCATGTATTCAACCTGTAAGGATAAACTAGTTAATTGATTCAAAATCTAACTCATACCTGGGATGGATTTTCCTAAAGGGGCTGCTTCTAGTTTCATGGAAATATCTAATGCTTCAGCCTACGAAGCGACCTTCTGTTGCATCAGAGGAACTCTAATACATGGCAGGAGGGCAGCGATGAACCATTCCTTATGTTGTTTGTCCAGAATCTAAAAACTTAAAAGGCCTGTCAGGGTCTTAAACCTCTGATCAAATTCCCAAATAGGTTCAATCACCTTCTGTTTGATTTCCTTCAACTTTGTAATGCACTGCAACTTCGACTTAGGTTTCTTGAACTCTACATTGAACACAGTCTTAATTTCATTCAGTGGTTTAGGCTGTACATATCCTGAAGAAAACTTCATGTACTAGTTCAGTGCACGATCCCTCAAGGTAGTACTGAACTGTGCTCTGTTAACAGCTTCGTCGATGACTTGCTTATTGCTCCATACAACTTCGCATAAGAACCAGTGCTGGTTAGGATCCTCAGATCCATCTCCTGTGAAAATGGGTAACCTCATTTCATCTGCCATGGACTTTCCTTGATTTATCCACTGAGTATGTACTAGACTGCTTGTAACAATACTGTGAGTGCTCTGATTACTCTGATTGGTTAATTCTGCTAAAACAACAAGAGGAGGAGTAATACTTACTTCGACAGTAGGCATAGTCCCTGAAGTTTCTAGTTCTTCTCAGTGAAGTTCCTCAATCTCTACTTCCTCTACTTTTCTAAACTCTGAGTACTCTTCGTCTGATCACCCTACTTCTTCTCTAATATATAAATCTTCATCTTGTGCCAATGGCCTATAACTCTACTTAAACAGGTTCGTGAGAGGAACCTTTCTGAATGATCTCCCACTACGCATGTGTCCAGCCTCTGTGTCACTGTCGTTGTCTGAATTATTGAACATTAGCATTAAAATCTAAATGATTATTGTATCTTCAAGATATTCTTCTCATGCAATAGCATCTTAATCTTCATCTTCAAGAAGTGTAGAAACTTTCATCTAGGTCCCTTGAAGAAATATCTCTATGCTTGGCTATATGATTCCACTCTGTCAATAACAAATTCAGTAATGTATCCTCCAATGGTGTTATCAAACCAAAGATCCACCACTCTAGACACAACGTTATCGATTCTCTTGACTTTCTTAATCAACGTTGTTGTCCAAACAACAAGTGGTCTAGATCTAATCTCAAAATGAGTGTCTGCTAATATAGATAACCACTCGTAAAATTCCTTATGAACTCCTGTAAAGAAAATCTCATGCACGTTAGTAAAGATGTACCTTCCCAACCAGTCTTCTGTACTAATGCTACGGTTCTTGTTCTGAGCTACAATGAAGTCCCTTTCTTGTTATTCTATCCAACTCTGAATCTCTGTTTTCGATGGAAACCACCTTTGCATTCCCTCAAGAAGATCCTAGTCCCAGAAACAGAACCATTTGTTGGCACAGGGGCAAACCCAGGGTTCAATTCTAACAACACACCAAGAAACCCTAACTACTGGCCCTTTCAGCAACACCTGTGAAGGAGATGAAATCTCACCCGAAGTAGCAATAGGGAGGTTGTAGGGCACATGTTTCTATAACCAGGGGGAGTGCAATCAATGCAATATAACCTAGGGATTGTTTAACATTCTTATACTTATCTTCACAAACTTAGTTTATATCTCTTATCTTCAATAGTGAAAACAACAATGCAATTACAGTGTAAAAGATAGCAAATAACACAACATCAAACACATAAACAACAAGATTTTACATGGTTCACCCTCTCTCTAGGGCTATGTCCACATAACTTTGTTTATTGATAAAGTAGGTGAAAATACATAGTTCTATCTGCGCACTCAACTGCAGATCCTTCTCTCTCTCCTCTTTATCTCTCAACCCTACGCACCCAACTGCAGAGTAGATCTTCGCACCCAGCTGTAGATCCAAAATTACAAGAATTCTCTTAATACATAACAGTTTCACATCTTTGTCTCTCAACCTCAACCACCACTCTACTCTTCTTAGACTTCTATTTATCCTTCTATGACTCTTAGAAACCCTAGACTAAGGTCTAGATGAAAAAACCCAAGGTAACTGTTGGGCCCTTCATTTTTGGGATAAGGAATCGAGCAAGTTTTGACTGAGTACGAGTTGTGCAAGCTTCATAAGAGGCTGGACAATAGAGAAATAAATAGCAACAGAAATCAGTTGCGAAAGACAACGCAACCCCAACTAAGCACTAGTGGTTACAATAGAACAAGAAAGCGTGCAAGCTGAGATAGAAGATGCAACCTAGATTATGTATAGGGATGAACATGAATGCAAAAGGGTTGGAGAGTTAGGAGAGGTTGGTTAGCTATTGGGTTATTTGCATTGTAATTAAGTTCAATCCAATCTTTCCATCCCCGTGAGGTTGGTGTCGGTCGAGTCAAGTAAGATTTGAGTCTGTAATGTATTATGTACCCTTTTTTAGAGTTAGAGCTCTATGACATGAGTCTAGAAGCCAAGAGTTTGTAATAAGAACACTATTGAATGGTTTTGAGATTGTAAATGAAGGAAGATTCTGAAGATAATATAAGGAAGAGTATAAATTTTCAAATTATGCTATGTCGTCTTGTGTTTTACTCATGCATTACAGTACCTCTTTATGGTTTATGTATTCCTCATGATGGTTTTGTGTTTAAAGGCTTTTTTGCAGCTTAAGTAGGTTCGATTCTTGCACACATGAGTTCAGATATGGTTGATAGCTAGATATCTTGTGCAAGGTTAGGATGAGTACTGAAGGTTATGTGAATCCTCCTAAGACTTTTCCTTACCCGTCCCTATCTAATTGTCTCAGCAACGCTTTGGGTGAGACTTATTCTCTTCAGAGGAGATGAAAATGCCAATTCTCTAGACTACTCAGTACCTTTTTTTGGTAACCTGAGAAGGAACCTGGTCTGATCAAACTTGCACCAACAAAATGGTTCCATTGTCGGGACCTGTGTTAAAAGGGAACCTGTAGGGAAGATGCTTCCACAGATTCATAGATCTAGTATTGACCAATGGAGGGAAAGAAACTGTGATGCCTTCATATGGAAAGAAGCAGAGCTAAGGGGAAAATCGGTGGAAAATACTCGTGAAGCAATCTTTTACTCAGAAAGATCGAGCGACCAATACGAGATTTTCTGGGTTAAGTTCCCGAAAGAACTTTTCCATTGGATAAAGAGGCTCCAAGAAGCTCCAGACACAGAAAATATTGCAACACTTCATCGGATGGATTGTCTAGTCACGCTAACGATTGATTTCTAGTTCAATACCACATTAGAAGATTATATTATTGAGTTTGCAGCTGAGAACCACCAATCTTTTTCGCACGTAGAGGTAATTTTCAAGAAAGATGAAAGGGGAAGACTGTTGAGAGAGAACCCCCTATGGATTAAAGTTTTATTGATGGAAGAGGGGATGTTGACTGTGTCCTCGACTGAGATGGCAGTGTAAACACCCTCGCTTGGGGTAGGGTGAGGTTGGGGTAGAGTCATGGCCTGAGAGATGGGAAGGGTTCTTTGACAAATGGGGGGGGAACAACAAGAAATGGACTCAAGAGATGAGAGAGCCTTGAAGAGAGCCACCATAGTTGAGAAGTGGTGGCACGACAAGATAAAGAAAGAAACAAGATAGTTTGAGAAGTTGTAGAAAGAAGTCGGACCAGGAGAAGTAGAGGAAAGACAGATGGAAGAGTTACGGAAGATGAGAAGATAGGAAAGACTGGCCAGTCAAATATTAAGTGAGAGATAAGCACAAAGAGAAAGAAGTCCCCAGAATGTTGGGTGAGAAGGAGAAAGTGTATATGTAAGAGAGGAGGAAGTCGACACGAATATTGAAGGAGAAAGGGAAGATTCGACCCTGACGACAGGAGAGATCAGGAACCCGGCTGAAGAGACTACTCCAGTAGAAGAAAATGAGACCCCCCAGATAATAGAAAACTACGACGAAGCCAGTGGCGCCAGTCCCAAATCACCCATACCCCAAGTGCTTTCTATACAAGTGGTAAGTTCAATACTACCTTCTCATGTTAGTTCTGTTCCAGTATAATTAGTTAGTCGGTCACCACCAGGAAGTGCGAGTACAGGGAGGATATTGGGATCCCCTGGTAGATCGCAAGCAGGACCATTAGGTTTTATTTTGATAAGAACATCAAGATCAACAATGGCTGGTGATGCGAGAGGTTCAATTGCCCGATACCCATAATTTTGGGGTAAGGGAGATGAATATGTTGAGCAACACTAGTTCTTGTGTGAAGCCATCTGGAGATCCAGAGGGACTTCAGATGCGAATAAGTTAGTTGAGTTCCAGACTACCTTGAGAGGTTGCGCTCTCAAGTGGTACATGAATATAATTGAGCCAAGAGTACCAAGAATTCAAGGTCAAGCATTCATACTTGGCTAGGTACAGACAAGGTTCATAGCAGAGTTCAAGCTATCTTAGTCAAGAAAAACCTCTATCTGAGTTGCACGAGATCCAACAAAGGGAAGGTGAATCAACCTAGGAATAGAACCAGAAATTTAAAGATGCCATAGTGAGGCTAGCGCATCCAATCCATGAGGAACATCAGAGGGAATGATACATTCAGGGATTGCTACCTTTAACCCGGATTTCGCTAACGCAACATTGGATATCCACCCTAACAGACACCTTAGAACAATCCATCAAGATTGAAGCCATGGTGGGATACCCTGGGAGCTTGAGCTTAACCAAAACCCCAACAGATGTGAATCTGACACAACTACAAGGGAAAATATCAGTGCTTACATAAAATATTCAAGAGATGACAATACCTAGAACGAGATGACTGTAGGTCTAGTGCACTGGATGTCATACAGAAGGGAATTTGGTGAATGAATGTCCATAAATGAGGGGAATGGAACCTCCTCAGAATTCGATGGGACCCCCACCAGGACCCACAAGAGGAGTTGTGAAAGTGTCTACAAACTTACCATTCCATAACCCCACCCCTTGTCATTCTTTTCCAGGAGGCCAAGCAACACCAACACCTGAGTATTATGAAAGCTGTCGAATCCATGGGCATGGGCCAAGATAGTGTTGTTGGTTGTGGAGCCCGATTATCTTCCTAATTCAAAGGTCCTAGCTTTTAGCCATGTTTATACCCCATGAATACTTTACACCCCAGAAGTATTGTTGGCAGCCAATACATTTTTTTCTATTACCCTATAAGATGCCTACACCTATGTCTTCTGAACTTCAAATCATCATCGTATTTTTCAAATAGACGATGTTTTCATTTCTTGCGACACTTGCAAATTGGTCTTCATTTAGTTTTCACGACTGTAAGCGTGAAAAATCCTCCATCGTTACTGAAACTGTCATAATCTTTATTGATGTTTTGAGTGACACTTATCTTTGGTTTATCGTTAAGTGGCTGTAAGGATTTTCGAACTATGCCTATTTTCCTATTCTTACTTTGATTATGCAACTGGATTTTATTAAACTGGTAAGGCATTGGGCATGAACATTTATATTGTTTTGGACATGCCTGGTCATCAAATTGCATAGGGGTCATGGTTTATTTTGTTTGATGTGATCCTTATTATTATAAGCTCTTGGCTTGTCAAATGTTATAATTATCAATTGCCACAATGTTTTAAAACTTTGATTACACATTATGCAACAAGCGTTTTGGTTTTGAACATTCATGGTTTGAAATAATACAATGGCGCATTGGTATGCTATCCACCGTTTGATTTTGGGTTGGCCGAATAATATGGTTTGAACTGTATTATGATTGATTGAACAGAGGTTGTACTTTGTCATTACTGCTTTTCATGGCGGTGAATAATCTCACCACCCTCACACGCACACATTAATGTTTCCCCTTTGATCATTTGCAGCTATTAACCCAAACGAATTTGCTCCTGTGTGTTGTTGTTTTCAACCCAAACCCTGACCATGCGCTCGCACTATAGCTCCAGTCGTAAGGGCTGAACCTAACGGTAGCCAGGCTCTGTTGATGTTCGAAAGTGCTCACAGTGACCTTGAGGAATTTGGATGGCTTTCGTTCATACAAAAGTTTGATGGTTTTAATCCCTGCGTGGCTCGGCAATTCGCATTAACCTTTGATGGCTGTCGAGCCAAGGTCGGGGATGTTCAATTGGAAATTGACGAGCAATTTCTCAGTTTCGCTAAAGGTATGCCTACCACTGGACAATGATGGTCCAATAATTGCAAAGTGGAAGAGGTCCCTTGGACATTTCTCTTCCAGTCGCATAAGGTTAGCTCCTGTGAGAAAGGTTTTCCCGCGAATATGCTCAAGCAACTTTGGCACGATTTGTTGATGATAATCAAACAATTTATCACCTGCGAGGGTCGGTATGGTTTTGTTTTCTTACACCACCTTCGTTTGCTTATGGTTTTCATGGGCTATGAGCTTAATATGCCTTATTACTTGCATAGAAGCCTGTTTAAAATGTCTAAGAGATACAAAAGGAACCAGGCTAATAGCAGCCTTTTTCACTACGGGCTGGTTAAAATTGTTGTTGTCTATCATTTGGGGTTACACGGAGATTGTTGGAACGATTTCCTTACTCGAAATAACTTTGAAGATTCAAACCCTCCATAAGTTGACAAACCTGTGGTGAGCGAGGGCAAGTCCGTACCCCCGGTACCCTACAACATTCTATTACCTAAACCCTTACCCGACTCACCTATCGACCTACCCCACTCTATGACTAAGGATGCCGAGACTGTTAAGCCTGTGGGCAAGAAACCTAAAGACAAACCTGCTGTGAATTCCAAAGGCAAAAATAATGCTCGTTTAATCTCCCGTATGGCAAGGAACAAGCCGAAACCCCCTGTTAATCCTGACCCTATCATATTGAGCGAGGACTCTGATTCAGAGGTTGAACGTTTTTTTTTGGCAAGTAAATATCCCTATTCCGAAGGACTATGTGCCAAACCCTCGTTTGACTTCGTGTCAAAACTACCACCTTACTTGCAAAACAACCCTGATTACCCTAACATTAAGCTACCATGTAAAGCCCCCGGTCCTTCATCCAAACCCTCTCCTGAACTTGCAATGCCACCCTGTAATCAATGCAGCTCATGGTTAGAAAGGTATTATCTTGACGTGCCAATGCTACAGTCCAAGTTTCATTCTCTAGAGGACCAAGTTGCACGGCTTACCAGTCAAAAGGATGAATTGCAAACCACTGATAAGAAACAGAGGAAAACAGGTTCTATTTTGTTTAAGAATGTGGAGTCAGCTACAACAGTCGTGAATTCAGAATTGGCATAGCTCGAGAAGCCTCACTGGTATGTCTATCACATGTTTATATAACAAACTCATAGCTCTGATTACAGCCTGGATTTTCTCTGTCATACTATATGCATTATGTACATAGTTTTGTTTTGGTTGATCGAATTTCGTTTCCCAGTTTAGTTTTGATTGGATTGTCTTCGATTCGATTGATCGTGGTATGGATTTGATTGGTTTAATTTAGCTTAAATTGGTTGCTCTGCTGTCAATTGAAGTCGTTGGTATCTATTGTAAACACAAGTTGTTTCTCCTTTTGAACACAATCAAGTTTCAATTCGAATTGGTTATGATATGATTGGTAATAATGGTCAATTGTTTTGGTTTTATTAACATATGACTTTCAACCAGCTCGGATACAGTTTGGATTATGTTTAATATGATTCTGTTTTATATCCATCCAAATCATGAATTGATACGAATCGTAACAGTTGTACCCAGCCTGTTGACTTGCGTTGGTTTTCTCCACCATATGATCAGTCCAATTCATACTGAATATAATGTTTAAATTTGATTTAAGGAGCGAAAGTGATTATATCCAGGATCACGAGTTATTTCTATATTTAACTCAGTCACAATTTGTGTCGATTGTTGCCCAGTTTATGATTATCACTTCTGTTGATGGTTGTGATCACTATTTGATCCTGTCTGTTGACTGTGTAATGCTCAGCGATCGAAATCTATGGCGAAATTTGGTTGATGCTGTTATGAATGTTTTATTTGACCATAATCGTAACAGTCTTTCCATCTTTATATTTGATTGAAACGACATGAATCTTATGCTACATTGTCATAGCCATAATAATTGGATTATGATTGTGTTGGATTAGATCGTATCTCATACGATATGATTCACTATTAATTTCATTGGCTATGGAGCAGTCTTGTTACTATTGACCCGATTTTATGGTAACAGTGAAATAGAGTATTCTTACCTCTGTTTTCGATTGAATCACTGTTGATTTTGTTTAATTTAAATGATAAACTCATTTGAACCATTAGTGATTCATTTTGAATGTTTATTAAAATAAATTGGATTGGATTATTTTAAAGAGATTTGATTTGATTTCTTTTTTAAATCCTGTATGCTATTTTAGACTAGCTACAGAATCAGATGATTCTGTAGCTAAGTCTATAAGATTAGATTTTTATTGTTTTGTTACTGAAATATCTTTCTAACTTGATATTTTTGGGCTATTGCAGATGAATTCAAAATTGCAATGGATTTGATGAGCAGTTAGGAGAATATTTGAGATATTTTACTTGCATTTTGATTTCCTAGTTTAGTTAATTTTGGGATATCTCCCAAATTATGTAAAACATATTGATGTTATCCACAGGGAAGTTTTTACCGTGTGGACAGACTTATAAATACCTATCATTTTTGTAATAATGATCATCCTCATTGGTGGGAGAACAAGGATATGGAATTTTAATACATACCGAGGCAGAATTTGGTGTTTTGTTACAGCTTTAGCTTCTCATGATATCAATATTTTGTTTCATGTTATGTATATCAATTTGTATTTGGTTAATGACTACTTTAGCTATCTTAATCATGTGCAAATGATATAATTTAATCATTGTCATCCATATCTGGTTTCTTCTAAGTATTTAAAGAACATAGCAATTGCTTAATTCAGTTTGTGAACGACAGATTTCTTTTCTTCATGAGTTGAATTATTAAATATAGGTTTTTGCATAACAAGTTTCCCTTATTGCAGAGATTTATAAATCATATAATTGTTATGATTTTTTATGTCTTGTTTGTCCTGTAAATAAAATCAAAGAGCAGCGCAGCCTATCGTTTACGAGAAGCTTCTAAACCATCCGATGCGAGTTTCCTTCTGCCGACCAGCTTCGAAGTCATCAGACACATGACAAAATTGGAGCGTTTCTAGGTCATTTAGTCATATGTTTATTTTAGTTTAGTTAGATATATATGTGTGTTTTAGTTTATTAGATTGTTAATTTTAGTTAGTTTTATTTCTTATTCATCAAACTATAAAAACAAAAAACATATCTCTCGCTGTCTTAGGGCAGAAATCAAATGAGTTTTACAGGTTTATTCAAATCTGCAAGTTGAAAATATTGTATATTTGTGAATAAGTTGTAATTCAATTAGTAATTAGATGATTAATTATTAGAGTTAGTGTAATAGTAATTAGTAGTTAGTATATAAAATAGTTAGAGTAGTTTATATTTAGTTTTAGTTTAATTAGTAGTTTGTTTTAATTAGATTAGTGTATTAGTTTGTTTTGGTTAGTTAGTTTAGTTTCTTGTATATTAGTATTAGTTTTAGTTTGTTTTAGTTTGTTTTATTAGTTTTAGTTAGTTTAGTTAGTTTTGTTTGTTTTAGTTAGATTAGTTAGTTTAGATTATTTTTCTCTTTGGTTTTCCTAGAATCTTACAGCGGCCAACGGAGCTGTTAAACTCGTCAGGGTGGTTCATTCCAAACGGCTTGGGTTATTTAGACAACCCCAGACCGGTTCCACTCTCTCAGTTGACGGACGGTCAATTTCGCCCGTCAACAAGTATGTACACTCTTCCATGAGGGGGAGTGTAAAGGGGGGGTACCCCCTTTGCGGGGTCCGAGGGTGAAGCCCTTGAAGGAAAAATTGCCTTGTAAATGTATATTGTAATTTCATTCTAAATCTGGACCATTCATTATAAGGTCACATATCTAACGGTAGAAATTATGTTAGGGTTTTTTGCCCTAGAAGGAAACCCTTTGTTATGAGGGAAATGTATTGCGGCTATGCATTATGGTGAGTATTATATTATGAGAGAGGAGATTGTGAGAGAAAGAAGAGGAAGTTATAGTGGGTTTTGCTGTAGGTTGTATCCCTCCATTGGCTAGATAATAATAATAAAGGAAGGACCTGGCAATTTCTCTGGTGGACGTAGCCCACACTCTGGTGGACGTAGCCCACACTGGGTGAACCACGTAAATCTGTGTCTCTATTGTATTGTGTATCTTCTGTGTTTTATTTCGCATTTTTTTATTTTATTGCTTCGTAGTCCTGTTTTTCTAACAACTGGTACCAGAGTGAAAGATAACTCCCAGGAAAAGAGGGTTCCTGGTTCGAGTGGGAGCAATGTCAGAAGACAGAAAGTTTAGGGTCAAGAAATTTAATGGCCAAAAATACCAGTTATGGAAGATGCAGATGGAAGATTATTTATATCAGAAGGATCTATTCCTACCATTGGGTGGAGTAGCAAAGAAGTCGACGACCATGACGGATGAAGAATGGGAGATTCTTGACAGAAAGGCTCTAGGAACGATACGACTGATCTTGGCAACGTCAGTGTATTTCAATATTTCGAAAGAAAAACCAACGAAGGATCTGATGGATGCATTGGCTAAACTGTATGAAAAACCTTGGGCGTCCAATAAGGTATTTCTAATGAAGAGATTATTTAATATGAATATGTCAGAAGGTGGGTCTATTGCAGATCATTTAAATGAAATTAATATGGTTACTAATCAACTAAGTTCTGTAAAAGTGGACTTTGATAATGAGATTAGGGCTCTTCTAATCTTGTGCTCATTTCCAGAAAGCTGGAACGGCTTGGTCATGGCTGTAAGTAACTCTGTCTCTGGTTCAAATAATTTAAAATTTGATGATTTTGTTGGTGTTATCCTTAGTAAGGAAATGCAATGGAAAAGTACAGGTGAGACATTAGGTAATGCGTTGAACATGGAGAACAAGGGAAGACAAAAGAATAGAGGAAAGGGCCCAAGGAACCGTGGGAATTCTAGGAAGGGCAGATCCAAATCCAGACTTGAAAATATAGAGTGCTAGAATTGTGGGAAGAAAGTACATCTAAAGAAAGACTGCAGAGCTCCAAAGAAACAAAGAGATGGACAAAAAGAGAGAAATCAAGAAGCAAATGTAAAAGGTGATGTGTTACAAGATGCTTTGATTCTTTCTGTAGATAATATTTTTGAGTCTTGGGTAGTATATTCAGGGGCTTCATTTCATGCCACA
>CBVK0101428749.1:307-11999 GCA_900067695.1 Picea abies
TCTTCTTGATCATGGATTCCAAGAGGACAATGCTCCAGAATGACACCATGTCAAGGGACAAAACTCGGTCATGGATTCCAAGAGGTCTTCATTGGAAGGAAGAAGCACACTCTGGAAGGACACCATGTTCAGAGCCGTGACAAGAGTAAAGAGATCATGCTCTAACAAACCTATCGAAGAGATCACCATGTCAACTATTGGATCTAATTCATCAGAGGTTGAAACCATGGGCGACAACACCACATAATTGACCTGTGATGGGGGCGATACCGTCTGCATATAAGAACCATTCAGGGAGGAAATCCAGGAGGGGTCAATGAATGAAAGTTGATCAACAGTCACAACTCATCCATTGTGAGGGAAAGATATCACACGAAAAAGAGTAGACACAATATCTTTAATGGCATAGACATAATATCTCCCAAGGAGTAAAGAGAAATCCAAGGGGTCTTGGATTACCATGACGTCAATAAATACAATTTTCTCTCCCAAAGTTATAGGAAACTGAGGAAGGGTCCCTAAAGGTTGACTGGTTCTTCTGTTAAAAGATAAAAAAATTTGTGTAACCGATGCAAGTGGAGGACAACCCAGATCTTTCCAAGCAATAGAAGAAAAAATACTAACTGACAAACCTTCATCTATCAATGTTTGAGGAACGTCTAGACCACAAAGTTGCACTGTAATCTGGAAAGGAATGTGAGAGGGAAGACGAGTTCTAGTTAGCACACCCCAATCAAAATGGATAGCCTCATTACTTGGAGGGAGTTTCACGGGAGGAGTAATACCCCCTGACACAACAGAGTTTGTATCAACGAGAAAAACATGAGCAGTATCAAGTTTTCTCTCTAGCGGGAGAGTAGGATCGACTGATGATGAAATCAGATTGACCACTTGGGTTTCATTCTCCAAGGAGAGAATGGGGTCGACAGGTGTAAACAGATCGACCACTTGGGTAACACTCTCTAACGGGAGAGTGGAATCGACCGAGGATGGGATCAGATCAACCGTTTTAGTTTCACTCTCTGAGGGGAGAGTGGGATTGACCAAGGAAGGTATCGGATCAACCACTTTTTCAATTGATTCAACTAACGACGTGACCAGATTGACGACATGATCAACCGAATTGACCGGTGAAGGGACCAGAGTGATCATTCCATCAACTATTAAAGGGTTGAGAGAAATATTATGGTAAGCAGCTAGAAGTTGAGGTTGTGAAATAGTCATGTCTTCCAGTAATTTAGAGGCTTCGTCCATACAAGGGAAAAGGTGAGTGAGATGACTCCCTTTGCATAACATGCATGGGAACTTGACTCTACTTTTCTTCTTCCCAACAGTATCATGACTAGTTGATGGGAGGCCATCAACATGTTTTTCAGAGGCTAACGACATAAGTTGGCAAGGATGTGTAGACCATGCTTCTATAACCTTGGATAGACCCGAGCATTCCTTAAGAAGATGGCTACCCTTACAAAGCCTGCAAGGGTACTTGGACTTACGGGTCATTTGGGTGATCTTGACATCATCAACACTCCTAGCATGACTAACAGTAACTGGTTGTTTTCCAACATGTTTGATAGTGGTTGGAGGTTTTTACCCTTGTTTATCTTTCTTCTTCTTAATATTTCTTTTCTTCTGCTTCTTATTCACCGGGTTACTAGCTTCAGAACTTTCACCCGACGAAGAATATGAAACGGAAGGCAACATTGCAAGCGAAGAAGGCGAAGAAGACCTTACTAGTGAAGAAGGTGAAGGATCAACATGAGGTTGATTCTCTTGGGGGGAAGTGCTCATGACTAAAGCACTAACTGCATTCGGGATTACCTAAGTTGAAAACAACCATACCGATAATCCAATAGTGAGACCTAGAAGGCTCAAAGTAGCGATGTGAGGAGGACCAATGTTTCCATAAGAAGGAAAAACAAAAGGTTACCTTGGAGTAGGGGTTCCTTCATTGGTCATTCCAGGAACTGACACCATTAAATAAATCCAACCTAGAGTCTGCTAGGGAAAACAAACAGCAAACGCTAAAAATCTAGGAAGCAAGCAAACAAACAAAACCTTCTCACAATGAGCACACTAGTTGGTGATGAAATCCAATGTCATGAGAACAATGTAAGAAGGGGATGAGATAGAGCGGGTGGAAAAGTTACGTTGATGACCTGCTTAACAGACTTACATCCTGGTGCAAGCTCCCACACATAATTGTGGGTATACCCTCCAGGGAGCCCAAGTGAGTTTAGCCAACGTCGATTCCAGGTACCATGAATACTTACCCCTCCAGAGTCAACTTGTGTAAAGAACCTAGAGAGATCATCCACTAAGGTTACCAATCACTATAATGATGCCTGGGGGAATAGTCGACAGTTCGATCCATGTGCAAGGGCAGGGTATCTAGCCCGAAATCAACTTGAAAGGCTTCCACTCATCATTGTGGGTATACCTCTCAAGTGACCCCCATAATACACATAATCTCTACACCAAGACCAACAAAGCAGGGTGAGTAATTTTGCCAGTCTCAATGCAACCCCGTGATTGACCCTTGTGTTAGAAGGGCTTCCCAGGACAAAATGTAATAAGTGGATTTAACCGCTCCCTAACTCAAGATTCTATGTTTGTTTGCAACTTTGGAAAGTTATCTTTCACTCCTATTCCAAAGCCCTACAACTAATATAATGTAGGTTTGCTACCAGAAAGTATAAAAAATATCTAATCAGTTTTTATAAGCGCTTTATTTTATGGTTGTTGTTACTCAAGAGGAAAATGGCATGAATAATATGGTGTTTCAACTGACTCAAAAGTTATGAAAATTTATGAAGATGCAATATTTTCATTTCAATGAAAGCTATGCTACAAGAAGGAGAAAACATTTATCATTCCCATATGCACGATGTCCCAAAATATATTAAACTCATCAATATCAAGATTCTTAAGAAATGAGAAAAAGGTACTAAACACCAATGCATGATTAAATTTTTTCATAATTTAAGATCAAAAAATGCCAAGAATCATGAAATTTCACTACTTCAAATGCAAGGATGCCCCCAATCTAATATAAAGCAAGAAATTAAATCTTTTTGTTTCAAAATTTTCACTAAAATCAATAATGAACTTTCTTAAAACAAAGAACCCAAACTAATAGTTTTCTTTTAAAGCGAACTATTCAGAAGAAATATGATCTTTCCCTAAACAATTCTAAAGAAAACACATTCTTTGTAATTGAAAGACACTCAAAGCAAGAGACTAACCCTTCAAAACCAAACAAAGAAAAGATGGATAAAAACAACTCAAAGAATGTCAAGAAGACCATAAATATATCAATATAGGATCCAAAAGTTCAATCCAGTTGTTCAAAGGAAAACTGGGCATCAAAAAATGACAAGACCCAATCCAAAAAAATTTACAAACAAGTTCGCAGGCTGGCAGTGTATTACAGTGTGAGAATCAAAGATTCTTGCAGGCTAAACAAAGGTTGACTGCGAGGGGTTCACACTAGACTTAACACCAGGGTGAAAACTCAGGTGTTTCTCGTAGGCCACTAAAGGGTACATTGCGAGAATGCTTGTAAACAAGAAAAAAATTGAAAAAGGACGAAATTTGAGTGAACTTTCAGATCCAGAGAGTCTGGATGGATCTCCCATAGACTCAGAGACCAGAAAACAAGCAATCAAAGCAAGGGAAACTAGACTAACTAGGAAACAATCCGTTCCCCAGTGGAGTCACCAATTTTGTTACCGGACTAATCGGTAGGTGCGGACACTAACTGATCTCCCTAGATCCACCTAGATCTAGAACAAAACACACCAGAACATGACGCTTTCCTTAAGTTTTAAATATTGAATTTACTAACTAAAGAGGGATGGGTGACATACTGTTTAAATGTCACTTTCTCTTGCCATCGCCATCCTAGCTCCATTCCAACGCTAATACAATGATGATCCTGCAAAAGAATGCAACCAACCAAAGTGATAGCAATTGCATAAAATCAATATAAACATATGTATGTGATCAAGGAATCATACAATAAAACACAACAAGATTTATAGGAAAGAATCATATCACTGTATCATATTAAACGTGAAAGAGAGATTACAACCATGGTCTTGATGTCGTATGGTCCCTTCCAACTGTCCTTCATTCCCCACACACTTTCACTCCAAGAAGTTTGAGAGCACAGATCTGATAATATTCACAATATGTCTTGACAAAGTGGCTCATCTAGCCAAGCTAAAAGTCTCCAAAGCTCAATCCAATCCAAGCTAATCCCAAAAGTTCCAAAGCTAACCAAAGCTAACTTTCTAAATGAGAACTCCTCTCCTTTTATAAGTTGAAGAGGATAAGGTGAGGAGGTTAGAATGATCCCACTAAATCATGAAAGCGAGTAAGATCCAAACCATTCGGATGCCACCTCACCATAGAAGTTCCTCCTTCTAGAAGATTTGAGAAAACACTTTTTTTTCCCATGTGTAGGCATTCTCGCACCCTGCCTATAGAGAAACCTTAGAACATCTCGCACCCTAGCTATGGTGCAACTTGCGAGAATCAGGCATTCTCTCACCCTACCTATATAGCAACCTGCGAACTTTCTTTTTTACAGGATTTTTACAAGGGAAAATGAAACTTCTTTTCTCAGGAAAAGTTCTTCTCCCTTCTCTCTTTAGGAACTCAAGCCACTGAACCCTCTGAAGGAAATAGATAGGTTTACATCATTAACATTCATAGGGATGACGAAAATAATGTGTAACACTTGTCAGTCCTGAAAACCCGATTTGTGAATTCCTGAAATGGGCTAAGTGACATATATATACATGTATGTAGGATTTGGAGTTTCGGTTCCCGGGAAAACTAGGTGCGAGATCTCTTGTCATCGCATATCCCGAAATCTTGATGGAGGAAACCCCGAAACAGTGAAGCATGCTTAGAGCTGGCATTTTTGGAGTTTCAGCTCTCGGGAAACCCAGATGTGAGACCTCATATCATTGCATCCCCCAAAATTCCAATATGTGAAATCCCGAAGGGTAGAGTGCCTAGAATTAACCTAGGTCACTGTTAATCATGTTAAGCGGTTAGATCCATTTTGGATTTCGGCCCTTCAAAAGACAAGAGAGAAAGGGGAATGCATGCACTGCGATTTCTCGAATCACAAAAGCCGACAAGCACCTCCCCGATAAGACCTGTGGTCATAGTCCCCAATCATATGAGTGTGGTTAAGGGGTAGCAGGGTCTGTATTAGGTCCTGTAGGGATTCAGGGATTTTGTTCATTGGAGAAAAGATGAAAAAGGCATAAAAATTTTGAATTCCGTAGTGGGTGTGTAACAAATTGGTATTAGAGCATGGTTACAACACTTGGCCTACTTGGGCTCATGAACAAGTTGCGCAGAAGCTCCGTTCGAAGCACTCCAAAAAGGTGTAACCCTTTATTTTAACCCCCTAAATCAAAAGTTCAAAGTTCAAAATGAAAACCCCGATTGTGTTTATGCATGTGAAAGAAAATATGAATTATGCGTGGGTTATGAATGTGACTAAATATTGACTAACAACCAATGTTTGTCTTTTGCACCCAAGTGGATGATCAGCCGCGGGAAACTACAGACGCATAGAACAGTGACTCACCAAGAGGTGAGGGAAGGCTCCCACAATAGAGACGAAGATTCTAACGAAAGGAGGGAAATAGGGGCCCCTTCAGATCTAGCTGAGACCGTGAGGAGACTCATGGTTGAATTACAAAGCTGCAAGGCTGACAATGAGAGGATGATGAAAGAACAAGAGAAACAAATAGAGATTAACGCAATTTTATTGCAGATCTTTTCTGACCTACAAAGACAAATGCAACATGAACCTAAGACACATAAACATGGTCATATCAGTGGCCACACTGAGAGGAGCACCTTGAAAAAGGTCTACCCCAAAGGTAAAGGACAAGTGGTGGATGATTCCTTTGGGAAGGAAGTTGGTGGTTCAAAGGGCTCTTCTAGCAGAAAAACTAGTTCTTATTCCCGAAGAAGACAGAAGAAGCGAAAGATTTCCAATGGTCATAAATTCGAAGAATTCAGGAAGGCCAAACCAGTCTCCTTCGATGGTGAAATAAAGAAGGGAGAGGAGGCAGAGGCCTGGATACTTGGACTAAAGAAGTATTTCAGAGTCCATGACTTCTCAGAACATTTGAAGACTCGAGTGGCCACCTTCAACTTGAACGAAAAGGCTTCCATTTTGTGGGAAGACCTTAAGAATGTGAAAGCGGTTCACGAAGAGGACCTGTCTTGGGAGCAATTTGAGAAATACTTCCGAAAGAAGTATTTGTCGGAAAAATATTTCGACGAGAAGACTAAATAGTTTTATGAACTCAAACTGGGGCAACTCACTATAGAAGAATATGTCAACAAATTCCTTGATTTGTTTAGGTATGTACCTTATATAAAAACAGAAAAGGAAAACGTGCAACACTTCATCAACGGACTACCTAAGGACTATCGGAACAAAATTGAATTTGATGAGCCAAAGACCCTAGAAGGAACTATTTGTAAGGCAACCTATTGTCATGAATAGTTTGGACATGAAACAGAACCTCACTAAGGATGGAACCAAAATAATAGTTTGAGATTTCAGAAAAAGGGGATTAAATCCCCAAGATTTAAGAACTATAAGAAGAACCCAAGAATGAACTTCCCAGCCCAGAGTGTACACTAGAAAAATTTTCCCTCCTTGGGTGGAAATAAAACTTCTGGATCCATACCAATGAATACTGATAACCCAAAGAGAGAACCTTTGAAATGTTGGGGTTGTAGAGAAGAACATCTACTGAGAGACTGTCCACACCAACAACAGAATAGTCGAAGAATTTATAACATCTAGGAAGCTACCACCATCAATGATGTGGCCAGGAGTTTGCTGCAAATTTATGTAGCCTCCTTGGACAATAACCAAAATGAACACCAAGCTTCAGTGGTGGAAATAGAAGGTATGATTTCCAACCATCTAATGTCTATTTTGATTGACCCTGGTTCAAATTTGAGTTATATAGCCCCTAAATTTGTTGATAAGTGTAAACTACAGCCACAAAAACATACCAATCCATGGTTGGTACAGTTAGCCACTGGCACCAAAAGAAGGGTAGCATAGGTCATACCAACCTGCAATTAATGTTGGGTGAATTCCCCACCCAAGCAACCCTTAACATATTACCCCTGGGATCATATGATCTGTCGATTGGTATGGACTGGCTAGTCGCCCATAAAGCTAGATTGGACTATTACCATAAAACCTTAGAATGTGTAAGTAAAGAAGGGAAAAGGATAACCCTTCAAGGGATCCGAAAACCTGTCTCGGTGAGACAAATATCATCTCTGCAAATGAGAAAGTATTGTCGAAAAGGATGTCCCCTATATGCAATACAGGTTTTGAAAACTATTGAAAATGACAAATCAAGCCTCGAAGACCACCCTACCCTGAGAGAATACATAGATGTGTTTCCGGAAGAGGTACCGAGTCTACCTCCGAGGAGAGACATAGACTTCTTGATAGAACTTGCACTGGGAGTGGTGCCAGTGTCTAGGACACCCTACTGAATGAGCACACCCAAGTTAGTTGAACTCAAATTACAATTAAGAGAAATGATGGATAAGGGCTATATCTGGCCCATCATGTCTCCATGGGGAGCACCAGTCCTGTTTGTGAAGAAGAAGGATGGTACCTTTAGACTGTGTATAGATTATAGACAACTCAATAAGGTAACCATAAAGAAAAAGTACCCCTTGCCCATGATTGATGACTTGTTTGATCAATTGGGGGGTGAGTCTATTTTCTCAAAGATTGACTTGAGGTTGAGATACCATCAAGTCTAAATTAAGAGTGAAGACATCCATAAAACTGCCTTTTGAACATGGTATGGTCACTATGAGTTCGTGGTAGTGCCATTTGGGTTAACCAATGCCCCTGCCACTTTCATGTACTTGATGAACAATGTACTCATTAAATTCCTAGAAAAAATTGTGCTAGTTTTTATTGATGATATATTAATTTACTCCAATAATAGGGAAGGCATGAAGAGCACCTTAGGATTTTGCTGCAAGTGCTAAGAGAACATCATCTCTATGCCAAATTTAGCAAATGTGAATTCTTCCATAAGAAAATACATTACTTAGGCCATGTTCTATCCGAAGAAGGAGTAGCAGTAGACCATGAGAAAATCAGGTCTATCATGGAATGGCCTACCCCAAAGGATGTTTCAGATATCAAATCCTTTATGGGATTAGAAGGATACTATAGGAGATTTATAAGAGGATTCTCCAAGATTGGTTTTCCAATCACTACCCTCTAGAAGAAGGGGAAAAAATTCATGTGGACACAGAAATGTGAAGAAAGATTTCAAACCGTGAAACATCTATTGACCCATGCACCTGTGTTGAAGATCGCCAATCCTGAAGTTGAATTCCTCGTGTGCATAGATGCCTGTAAGGAAGGGCTTGGAGGAGTCCTTATGCAGGGGGGGAGTGTGGTCTGCTATGAATCCTGAAAATTGAATGAGCACGAAGTCAACTATGTGACCCATGATCTAAAGTTGGCTGCCATAGTGCACACCTTGAAAATGTGGAGGCATTACCTCATGGGAAGAAAATTTGTACTTATGACAGACCACTATGGATTGTGATATTTATTTGACTAGCCAAAGCTCAATGCCAGACAAGCTAGGTGGATGGCCCTCCTCAGTGATTTTGATTTTGAAATCAAACATATTAAAGGAAAAGAAAAAAGGGTGGCTGATGCCCTTAGCCGAAGTATGAAAACAATTCACCTGGCAGCGGTGAGCACCTGTAAGATGAATGTCAAAGAAAGAGTAAGAAATGCACAAGGAACAGATCCATTCTTCCAGACCGTGACCTCGTACCTGCAGCAAGAACCCACAAGGATAAAGTATGGAGACTACAAAATGATGGAAGAAGGTCTTCTCACTTACCGAAGCAGATTGTACATTCCAGATTGTGACGACTTGAAGAGGTTCATACTGGATGAACTACATAAAAGACCCTATACTAGTCATCCAGGATACCAGAAGATGATCATGGCCACCAGAAAACAATTCTACTGGCCTGGGTTGAAGAAATACATAGCCAAGTACTTAGCCAAATGCATAGAGTGCCAACAGGTAAAAGCAGAACACCGACACCCAGTAGGATTATTACAACCTCTAGCAATCCCGGAATGGAAATGGGAAACCATATCCATGGATTTCATCACTAGATTACCAACCTCAACCAAACAGAATGACACCATCATGGTAGTGGTGGATAAATTGAGAAAGTCCGCTCACTTTATCCCTGTCAATTTGACTTGCAAGGTAATAGACATCGTTCAGGTATTCATGAAAGATATATTTAGACTACATGGTATGCCAAAAGAGATCGTGTCTGACAGAGACATGAAGTTCACTTCCAACTTTTGGAAATCACTGATGGCTAGTTTAGAGACCAAGTTGTTGTTTAGCACTACCTATCACCCTCAAACCGATAGACAAATGGAAAGAGTAAACCAAATACTAGAAGACATGTTAAGAATGCATGTAATGCATTAATCCAAGAAGTGGAAATACTATCTACCACTAGTGGAATTCGCCTACAACAACGGCTACCAAGATGTGTCCCTTCAAATTCCTCTATAGTAGGCCATGCAACACTGTTGTCAGTTGGAGTAATCCCATAAATAGAATATCTTTTGGACCCGACTGTTGAAATTACTAAGACAACTGAGAGGGAGGGGGTGAATTAGTTGTAGTTGAGCTTAAACAATTTTAAGTCTATTAAAACATTATTAATCTTTCTTCAAGTGATCATCAACAATTTACAGCATATGGAAAGTAAAAGTAAAGAGAATTAGTCACACATAAGATATACACAGAGACATATTTTTCATGAGGAAACCCATAAAGGGAGAAAACCTCTTCTTCTTCGAAATGATAGGCAGTCTTTTAGGTTTTGTACATCATCTATAATTGAGCACCAACTCAATGTGAGGATGCTACCTCTCTTTTACAAGCTGCAACTTGTTTGAGAGCACCAACTCTCTGGTTTCTCTAGCACCCACTAGAAGGAAGCACCAACTCCCTTAATGTTCCAACATCAACTGGATGGAAGCACCAACTTCCAGTTACATAGGCTCCAACCTGTATAACAGTTTTACTTGTAGGCCAAGAAAGTATGATAGTTCTCCTATCATGAACATTTCAAATTATGTTTGCATAGAATAAGCAAACCACTGGACATATGATTCATTAGTACATCCAAAAATAATATCATCTACATAAACCAAAACAACTAGTAAATTATCACCTTCAGACTTAATGTAAAGGTTACTGTCAACAGTACCTTTCTTGAACCCTTTTTCTTGTAGAAATTTGTCCAGTATATAATACCAAGCTCGTGGTGCTTGTTTTAGTCCATATAAGGCCTTCTTCAACTTACAAACATAATTAGGATTATCTATCAATGAGAATCCTTCAGGTTGCTCCATATATACTTCTTCCTCTAGATCTCCATTAAGAAATGTTGACTTAACATCCATTTGATAAACTTTGAAGTTCTTATGACATGAATAAGCAAGAAACATTCTGATAACTTCCAATCTTTCCACTGGTGCAAAAGTTTCACCAAATTCCTGACCTTCAACTTGTGCATATCCTTTATAGACCAATCTGGCTTTATATCTAACAACTTGTCCTTTTTCATTCATTTTATTCTTGAACACCCATTTGGAACCTATTACATTATTATCTTCAGGTCTAGGAACAAGCTCCCAAGTATTATTCTTCTCAATCTGATCAAGCTCTTCATTCATTGCTCTAATCCAATTATCTTCCTAAGTAGTTTCCTCAAAAATTTTAGGTCAAGTCATAGATAAAAAGGCAACGTGAGATTGTTCTGAGTCTTTAATCAATTTCCTTCTTGTCTGAACTCCTTCATTTATATCCCCAATTATCTGATTTTCAAGATGATTCTTTCTAATAATTCTGAGAGGTGATTTTGCTTCTTTCTTCTTATTTGTGTCAGTTTGAACATTCGTATCTTCATCTGATCCAAACTCTTCTCTTTCTGATACTTGGACCTGTTCATCTTCATCTTCAACTGTATCTTTTGTTATTGGTTCAACGATTCTTACATTTCTGACTGGGATTTCTTCATCAACTTTTATATCTATACAATCAACTAGCTTGTGCAGTCTCTTATTGTAGCATCTGTACCCTTTACTATTTGTAGCATAACCCAAGAAGATACCTTCATCATCCCGGTCATCATATTTGCCAATATTTTTATCATTGTTCTTCATATAACATTTACTCCCGAAGACTTTAAAATGCTTGATTGAAGCAGGTCTTCCAAACCAAAGTTCATAAGGGGTCTTGTCACTGTGTGGTCTGAGATGAGCTTTGTTAAGGATATGAATAGTTGTATGAATTTCTTCCACCCGATATGTCTAAGGTATGTTCCTTTCATTCATCATTGATCTTGCCATTTATTGTACTAACCTATTCTGCCTCTCAACAACTCTATTTTGCTATGGAGTCCTTGGAATTGTGTACTCTCTTTTGATCCCATGCTTATCACATAACTCTTTGAAGTTCCCTGAACTAAATTCTCCTCCTCTATCAGACCTTACTGCCTTTAATATTTTTCCTATTTGATTTTCAGTCAGAGCCTTAAATAC
>CBVK0101428752.1:0-35433 GCA_900067695.1 Picea abies
CACTGTCCTCAGTGCATCATGTACCCATATACAACAAAATTTTCAATTTTTTTTTTCAAAAAGATGCGGGTATTCTGCTCGCATTGCATCCTCATGCTCCCAAGTAGCGTCTTCAGGTCCGTACCAGGTCCATTGGACCTTTACAAGCCCTATGGATCAATTCCAGAGTTGTTTGATTTTTCGATCCAAAATGCGCACCAGATGCACTTGGAAAGCGCCTTCTTGCTCCACCTGAATAACATTCTGATCAACAACATGATTAACGTTAGGTATGTATTTATTTAGCAATGATACATGGAATACATTATGAATAGACATAGATGTAGGCAATGCAATCATATAAACAACTGGACCAATCCTCTCTAGGATTTCAAATGGTCCACAAAATCTGGTTTCCAACTTGGTGCAGATTCCTAGCTTTAGGGAACTCCTGTTATCTTTCACCTTCAGGAAAACATGATCACCCACTTTGAATTCTCTGTGGATTCTATTTTTATCAGCATAAATTTTCTGTCTGTCTTGGGCAGCTTTCAAATTCTTCTTAATTTTTTACATTTGGTCCTCCATCTCCTTGAGCAACTCTGGTCCAACTATTGTTTTATCAGCTGGGTTATCCTAGGTCACTAGAGTATTGCACCTTCTATCGTAAAGTGATTCAAATGGGATCATCTTCAATGATGTCTGATACCCATTGTTGTAAGTGAATTCTACTAAATGTAGGTAGTCTTCCCATTTGGATGGTTTATCCATCACATACATTCTCAACATATCTTCTATCACTCTATTCACCCTCTTTGTCTGTCCATCAGACTCAGGATGGTAAGCTGTACTAAAGTTCATATTTGTCTCAAATCCTTTGAACAATCCTTTCCAGAAATTTGAGGTGAATTTGGGGTCTCTGTCAGACACAATCGTTTTAGGAATTCCGTGCAATCATGCCACTTCCTTCATGAAAATATCAATGACATCTGCTGCCTTGTGAGTAGTTTTTAGTGGAATAAAATGGGTAGCTTTTGTAAGCTTGTCCACCACCACCATAATCGAATCATGTAGATTTCCTGTTCTAGGCAATCCCATAATAAAATCCATTGTCACCACTTCCCACTTCCATTCAGGAATGGGCAAAGGTTGCAACAATCCTGCTGGGTGCCTATGTTCTACTTTAACTTTCTGGCATTCCATACGTCTTGCGATGTATTCTGCTATCTCTCTCTTCATACCTGGCCAAAATTATTGGCTCTTGACCATTGCTACAGTTTTCTGATATCCAGGGTGCCCTGCATAAGGAAAATTATGCATCTCATGCAAAATTATACGTTTCAAATCTTGGACATTTGGTACGAAAATTCTGTTATTGTGCAACAATATTCCATCTACTCCCAACTTATAAATATCCATCTTCTGTGGTGTCTTACCTTGCTATAATTTTTCTATCAATTCTTTGTATTGCAAGTATGTATTTGCAGCCTCCAGAATTTTTATTTTAACACCAGTTTGATACATGTTGATGGCTGTAGCACGTAGTTCATGCACCCTCCCACTGAGTGCATCGGCCACTTTATTTTCTTTCCCCTTGATATGCTTTATATCAAAGTTATATTCTCTTAGAAATTCTAACCATCTGCTTTTCCTAACATTTAGATTTGGCTGATCAAATAAATATTTCAAACCATTGTGGTATGTTCTTAGCTCAAACCTTTTTCCCATGAGGTAGTGTCTCCATTTCCTTAGGGCATGTACTATGGATGCCAACTCCAAATCATGAGTGTCATAGTTTCTTTCATGCTCTTTCAACTTCCTTGATTCATAACATATCACAAATCCATTTTGACTAAGGACTCCACCAAGTCTTTCATTACATGCATTTGTGCATACAATAAAATCTTCATTTGGGTTTGCAATCCTTAGTATTGGAGCACTTGTCAATAATTGTTTCAAATGTTGGAAACTCCTTTCACAATCCGACGTCCACTGAAACTTCATACCCTTTCTTTGCAAGGAAGTGATTGGGTGTGCTATCTTTGAGAATCCTCCAATGAATCTCCTATAGTAACCTGCAAGGCCCACGAATGATTTGACCTCTGTCACATTCTTTGGTGCTGACCATTCTCTAATGGCTTCTATCTTCTCAGGGTCCACTGCTATCCCATCTTTTGAGATGATATGCCCCAAATAATGAATTTGTTTTTGATAAAATGAGCACTTGCTCAATTTGGCATACAACTAATGCTCCCTTAATACTTGCAACACCATCTTCAAATGATGTTCATGCTCTTCCTCTAACTTAGAGTATATAAGAATGTCATCCAGAAAGACAATGACAAACTTGTCTAAATATTCTTGGAAAACACCATTCATTAAGCACATGAAAACAACTGGTGCATTTGACAACCCAAATGGCACCACTGTGAACTCATAATGACCATACCTTGTCCTAAAGGCGATCTTGTTGATATCTTCTTCTTTAATTCTTACTTGATGGTTTCCCGATCTGAGATCTATCTTTGAAAACATCTTTGCATCCTTCAATTGATCAAAAAGATCATCGATCCTTGGCAGAGGATACTTGTTCTTGACAGTCACTTTATTCAACTGTCTGAAGTCAATGCACAGTATTAACGTTCCATCTTTCTTTTTCACAAACAAGACTGGGGCACCCTAAGGTGACACACTTGGACGTATATACCCCTTCTTCATAATTTCTTCAAGCTACATTTTCAATGCTTTCAATTCTGGTGTACTCATTTTGTAAGGAGTCTTTGACACGGGAGCTACTCCTGGTGTCATATTTATAGAAAAATCAATGTCTCTCTTTGGGGGTAGTCCTGGTACCTCTTTGAATACATATTCAAACTTTTTCAGCACTGCATAATCCTCCAAATTTGGCACCTTGTCTTTAGGTGTCTTCTCCATATGAACTGCAAATATTTGACATCCTCTTCTATAACATTTCTTCAACTGCAATGCTGAAATTTCTTTAACGGTTACTGCCCTGGGAATTCCATGCACTTTCCTTTGGTTCCCTTCTTCATACAAGCAAGTGAATGCTTTGTTATGACAATCCAATAGAGCATGATGTGGGTCAAACCAATCCATCCCAATTAGACAGTCATAGGAACCTAAAGGTAAGATGTTCAAATATGCTTTGGTGCTCAGTCCGTTCATGTCCATAAGACATGACTTAACCATCTCATTAACCTTTCTTTTGGCTCCTGTAGCCAACTGTACCAACCAATATTTTCCATGTTTGCTTCTTAGCAATTGAAAACTTTCTACCATCTTAAGATCTATATAACTATGACTAGCTCCTGAATCAATTAAAATTGGAATGGTTTGGTCGTTAATCATACCTTCCACTTCAATCATGTGTGACTGATATTCTTCTTTCTTGTTATCCAGGGCTACATAGATCCTTGGCACATTTCTGCCCATGTCCTCCATTGTTTCAGCTTGCTATACATTATGAACAATCCTTCCTTTTTCACCTCTGTGAGGACAATCTCTGAATCTATGATCTCCTTTACAACCCCAACATTGAATAGGTGGATGCCTTGGTCTTTGGCCTTTTGCCTCTATCATTTTGGGATCTTTAGGAGTTTGTGGTCTCTGTGGATTGTTTCTGAAGAATGGTGGTTTAAATCCTTTCTTCCTCTGATCGACCTTGAATTTCTTTTTGTCTTCCCAAGCTTTTTGGAAAGTTGGCCTTGCTTTCTACTGATCATATAGACATTTAGCTTGCCTTATGGTCTCTTCCAATGTCTTGGGATCACCATATTGTATTTTGTCACTGATGAATGCTGTCAATCCACTCAAATACATTTGAATTTTAACTATCTCATCCTTGATGAAGGAGACGTACTTCAACAGTTCTAGGAATCTTCTTTCATATTCATCTATGGTCATGCTTCCGAGCTTGAGTTCAAAGAACTCTTTCATTTTCTTTTCATAATATCTCTTAGTCAATTATTTCTTCTCAAACTACCTCTTAAATTCCCTCCAAGTAACGCTCTTCTCTTTAATGTGTTGTACCTGCACAAGTTGATCCCACCACATGGATGCCTTTCCTTTGAGTTGATAGATGGCAATTCTACCCTCTGCATGAAAAGAATAATTGTGTAATTGAAAATACTTTCTCATGCCCAACAACCATGTTTTTGCATCTTCATCCTTCTTGTGCTCACCATCAAATGTAGGAGGTTTGATTTTGTTCATTTCTCCTCATAGTTCATCCACCCCAGACCTCTTACGTTGTTTGACAGGGGATGGACTTGTGTTGCTACCTGCTCTTTTATTGGAATGCTTCGGGGAGTGATGGTGGTGTCTACTAACATTTCCTGATTTCTTTTTCTCATTCAAAGGTTTGTGACTTCCATATTTTCTTGAGTCACTTTCCTTTTTCAATTTATTTTCTATTCTGTTCAGACTTTGCAATAACTTCATGTTGAAGTCATCCTGCTGCTCTTTGGCTCTCATAAGCCTTTCATTATCAGCTTTATGGCTTTGGACATCCTTTTGCAAATTTTTAATGGTCTCTACCATATTTAGGTTTTCATCCCTTTCCTCTCCATGTCCATTGGAGTTTGTTCCTTCAATGTCCAAATGGACATTTATCCCTCTTCTCTCATCTTGTTTACTGTAGTTTCTCTGTGTCTCTTCCATTCCTATGGATTCGGTACTGATCTGATCTGATCTAGTTGTTGTTAATTCTGCAAAATGTGTAGCCATTAAAACTTATTAGGTTAACTAAATCAACAATCCATAAGAAATATGAACTATTTCGGCTCAATAAATATATTAGAATTATCTTCTCTGATTTCTTGGTGTTGCCACCGTGACGATTCTTAGACAAGACCCAAGTTTTGAGAACTTAGCAAGAACTACATCATTGTGCAGAGGTACATTGGGTGAAAGGTGGTTTTCCGAAACCACTTTTTCATAAGTTCCGATGTCACGTGCTTCAATATGTCAAATCCACCATTCGTGGGATGAGTGACGGCTAGTTAGATCACTCCGTCTAATTCGCTTGGTACATCACAACTGTTTGAAGTTAGGTGAACGTTGCCATGTAACGAACTCAAAAAGTTTAATCATTTGAAATGGATTAGTTGAGCATGGCACCCATCGTACTTGTGTGCAAGTCTGCCAGTGATTCATGATTGAGGCTCTATAATAACCAACTCTCGGGTATGGAAGCATCATCTTATCCATCAACGAGAAGTCTCCAAACTGGTTCGAGCTTCTCATCTCTGCAAAATTATTTTGGTGCCCACACAACTGAGGTATATGGACCCAGTTAAATCCAATGAGACTGGTTATTCTGACAACATGCTAAATTTTCCTGCGAGTACGAAGGAAAAGGTAGTCGCACAAATACTGGTGACTAAATTTCACACAGTACCTGTTACTGATTCTAGATTGGAAATCAAGCTAAATCCAATCATGAGAGATCTGGTTATCAATAGACCAACTGCTAAGAAGAAACGAAGCAATCGACATAAGAAAGAACCCATAGTTGAAGTGATTGAAAGTGTTGGAGAGAATCAACTGGTCTAGTTAGATTCTTTTAAGGAGAAGCTAGCTAAGTTGAAATGAGCCCTCAAATACAATTGAGTATATTTTAGCGATTTTTGGACAAATGGTAGTAGAGGTAAGGAATATCCGGAGATGATAGACCTGTTCTTGTACGTTCTCTTTAAATAGGGAAACTACTATTTTGAATCATCCCCTTTTGTAATTCAGATTTTAAATGAATATATAAGCGCAGTAGCGGATTTTGTACTGCTTAGGAAAAGATTCCAACTGATGGTGATATGGATCTTGTTTCCTTTAATATTATGTGTCTTCTTGTAACTTATATTTCACTTTCATCTGTTTGAATAAAAATCAGAATTCATGTCACTCGCTTGACTCATTTTAAATAATACTTCAATGCAGTTGTGTATTCCTCTTTGTTTGAATACTATGTAAATTTTCTATTAAACTCAGTTTCGTCATCTTAATTAGCCTTCCAGACGATTTTGCGCGCATAAAATTCAACTTGTGTACCTTTATTTATTGTGAAAAGTGACTTCATAAGGTAATTTCATGCTTCACACACATGTATCTGCTATACATTTCCTCTTCGTCGCGCCAATAACTTGTGCATACTACTTCTGCGTTGCACACCAATATCCACTATGCACTATTTCTATATTGCACTAAGATATTCCACATGCATTTTGCTCTATGCATTGCACCGTGCTAAAATTCAATATTCCTTACCACGTGCAATACTCTATATGCCCCATCGAATACTCTATCGCTACCACGCACAATCACCTACGCGCACCCTTGCCTACACTGTAGCGATACAACTCATACTCATACTGTGTGCGCACCAATCAAACTTCACTGTGATTTACCATACCGCATACACCACGTGCACCCTTACTATGTGTATGCACTCCGCACGATGCTAAATTTAGCGCGCACATCTATACATATTATTCTTCCGCGCAGTGGTTCAATTTTCCATGAACGCAAATATACTGTATACCATACTGTAATCTTGTCTCCATTCGACTTGTTTGGCCCATTTAGGCTCAGTGTTGAAAACCGACGCTCTGATACCATACTGTAACGTACCTCCCCGACCACCAACAGGTTGGGGAATGTCACTACTCAGACAGTTAACTTAGTTATGAAAACATATGGTAACAACTCAATATCCAACTGAGGTATGTCACATAGTTTTTCTTTTTAAAGACGTATATACACACACAAACATACATACATACTGAACTGCATGCAATTAAACATATACATAAAACATTCTAGTAGAAGCATCACATATAAAACATAACAAACAGTTGCATTCTGTAAATATATGATTTTCAGGCTGTATTAATAGTAATCATAGACATGCAATGTACACAGGGGTATACCCTTAAACATACAAATAGATATGCTCACACATGCCATAAAACCCATAAATTAACACATAAATGGCAATGCAGCATGTAAATTCATCACATAATCGATACTTATCTTGGTAAGAATGTCACCAACTACGTGCAGACCGTCCACGAACCTCCCAGCCTTAGACTACACTGTTCATCACTCTCAACAGTGAGTCACCCCCGAACTGGGACTAGACTCCACCTCGGTAAGGGGTTCCTAACCATGCTAAGGGTTCACGGTTAACATGAAGGACTCCATCTCAGGTGCTCACTCAACCGATAACCTACAACCTCTCATTCCCCACATGCCCGTCCCACCCAAGGAAGTGTGTCCCTTCTCTGCTCAACAGTCCTTCAACTGATCCACTTCCCTTCCAGGGCTTCAACAATAGGCCGGACCGGAAGTCTCAGAGCAATGTAGTTGTAGTTTATCACCTTTAGGAAATTGATCCCCAACAATTCTCTCACTCAGATAATTTCTCATGGGCTTGACAACCCGCCTCTTCAATCCCGCTCCCAAGATGGCAGGTACACCAACAAGAAAATGGCCACGAAAACAAGTTCATGTACAGTGATAGGAAGGTATGAGGATAGCTCCTCGACTGAGGATAGCTCCACGTCTTAATGCATGTCCCATCATATTTCTTTTCTCCTTCCATGAGAGGTTTCTTGGGTGTGCGAGAGATTTTGTCCTCAAGAGAAACAAGCTCGAGACCCAACTCTTTGTACTCTGACTTCATTGGGGACCTGCATTAAGATGACAAGGAGCAGACCGCTCTGATACCACTGATCCATATTTTATGAGAATAACAAAATGACTACAGGTTATTACTAGATGCTTAACACATAATAACAGAGATACAATAAAACTGGTTTTCTATTCAATAAGGAAATAAGCTAAAACTGTAAAATGTAGCGGAAAACAAGCTTGCTGGAATGGTGGCGGCTTATCTCTAAGAAGAGATGTGACAACTATGCTTATTTGCAAGAAGATGATTACCATGAGGCTCTCAAGTCATTTTTACAATAAACAAGAGTTTTAAAATCCCTAAACATCCAAAAACCTAACCCTAGGAGATGAAGCGCCAAAAGTCACGTGGGCCCCATTTGGGTAAGTCAGTGCATCAACTTCCCGGGGTCGTAACTTTTGCATATGATCTCCATTTTAGGCATATGATAGCCCATTGGAAAGATCTATCCGAGGACTACAACAATATTGGGATATCCATATGGCTCAGTTGGATAGAAGGTGCTTGGGTCGAGGCTATAGTGGTTGTAGTATCATTCTATTCACCTTTTGAACAGATTGTGAAGAAGCTGAATTTTGTAGTATGAGATACTACCTTGTGACATTGTTTAGATGGAACAGTAGTCAGAACTACCTTTGGTATTCCATAGATATGACCCCCTAGAGAAAAAATGACACTGCGGGGTCAGGCTCATAAACAACATGGCGCTTCCACATATATGGTTTGCCCAATAGAACATCACAAACATCTAGTGGGGAAACGTCACATAATACCTCATCCTTGAAGGGATGGATGTCGTATGACAATCGACACTGCTGGAACACACAAAGATCTCATCTCTGGCGAAGCCATATGATGTTGTATGGTTGCGGGTGTGGTGTTGTTGAAAATCCCAACTGTTTGACAACCTCTACTAAGATGAAGTTCTTCTAGCTTCCACTATCAATAATAAAATGCAGTGGGGTCCCCTTCACCCACACCTATGAATGAAAAAGGTGCTCCCCCTCTTTAGGATCTATTGGTTCTTCTATTTGAATTGTTGTAGTTGCGACAATAACAATGGGGTCTGCGTCGATGATCTATCTTTTACCATTATTTTCAATATCATATTTTGAATCGGGGTTTGGCTCCTTGTCTTTGATCTCGACCACCAATCACTGTTTTGAGCGACATTCCTCGGTTTTATGCCAGAGGATTTTATGGAAATCACACCATTTTACGGTGTCCTTCTTTGTCTTCCCGTGACCCTTCTTTTCTTGTGGCTTAGAATGGTTTTTAGGAGACTGTTTGTTAGGGCCATCTTTATCATACTTTGGTTGTTGTAGATTTGCAGACCCAAACTCCTGTTTGTGCTTGTGCTTAAATTTCTTCTCGATTTTAACAACATATTGCTAAGTAGCACCAAGTTATGAGATGTCTAGAAAATCCATTTCAATTTGGATGTATCTGTGTATAGCCCCATTGTATTTCAGAACCAAATGTCTTTCAGAGTCTTTGATACCCAGCTTGGTGCACAAGGTATGGAAGGTATTGGTGAACTCCGTAACTTCTTGGCCACTCTCTTGCCGCAGTGTGGTCCATCTCATGTACTGGTCTTCATAGTTGCCAACAGGGTAATAATGTTCCTTTATCGCATCCACAAAAAATTCCCAAGTGGGCTTGGCCCCATATATTCCAGAATCCTCTATGGAACTTTTCTCCCAGTAAGTTTCCCACCAATGTTTGACAAGGGATATCCTTAAGGAGTGCAAAGGTGATATTTTCCCTGTTGGAGAAATTATGAACAAAGAAATAACCTTCTAGCAGATTTAACCATTTTTCTAGGGCATCCGCATCTATCTGACCTTCAAATACGAGAATATAAAAATTAACTTGAACCTTGAAAGGAGAAGTTCTTCCAAAGTGGTTGTTTGATGAATATGCGCCTGTTGCTATCAGCAGGAGTTGAAGGATGTGGGAAAAATTCTCCATCATTTCGTCCCTCTGTCATGTGAGAGCTTGCTCAAGCAACATATTGATAGAATCATCTGCTCTATCGTTTATCTTTTCTTCCACCATGGAGGGTTTCTTGGGTGTGTGAGAGTGATTGTCTTCAAGAGAGACAACCTTGATACTCAACTTGCTATACTCAGACCTCATCGGGGACATGCACTGAAAAAAAAAATGATCAAGAACAACCTGCTCTAATACCATTGATCTAGATTATTTTCGGCATGAAATGAAAGAGGAGATACAATAAAGAAATATATAGAGATATCTCAGGTATCCAACAATATAACATAAATGTATTAGATATCCAATTATAAACACAGAGATACGGTAATACAATTTCTATTAATGAGCGAAAATGTACAAAGACTGTAAAAATACAAAGTGAAAGACTCGCTAGAATGGTGGCAACTTATCTCTGAGAAGAGATGTGAAGGCTACTCGCATTCGCAAGAACATGATTTTACAATGAGGCTCCAAAGGAAATTTTATCATAAAAAAAATCCAAAACCCTAACCCTGAAAGATGAAAAACCAACAATTTTGTGGACCCCGTTTTGGGTAGTTTGGTGTATCAACTTCCCGGGGCGTAACTTTAGTATACGATCTATGTTTGGGGCACACGATAGCTCATTGGAAAGGTATCTTCAAGGGGATTAATTTAGGGGGATCAATCAGAGCCTTTTGCTATCATTGAGAAGCTTGATCCCAAAAACCTTCATTTAGGCCCTCAAAATGGCCCCGGAAGTTAAAAACTGCTAAAAATAGTAAATTACCAAAATTGCCAAAAAATTGTTTTGAGCCAGTTGGCAAAGGTGGGTAGCCATCAATATCCACCTGGATCAAAATAATTAAGGGTCCTCTTTATTTTTATTTCACTATCTATATCACCTGGAGAAACCTTAGCAATGCCATCTTTAATAACAATTGGTTTCTTTGTTTTCAACGAAGGGTAAAACAAGGCCTTTTGATTTAGCCTGAACTTGTTTATGGGCCTGATTGTGGATCTTGTTGGAAAATTTACTAGTTGCTTACCCTTATTTCTCTTGCTTTTTTTTTTTTATATCAGAAGACTTCTTAATTTTTGTGGCTACACCTTCCTGGACAAGATTGATTTCCCTTTGCTCTAGAGGTGATTATGACTTCTCTACAATTGCTCTGGTTCTTCTCCTAGTATACACTTGCTTAAATTCAGGAGAACTCTTTTTCCTAGATACAGATTCTTTTTTTGAGGAGTCTTCTTCTTGAAAGGATAATTTCCTTTTGTTGGATCTGTTAATTCTGGTTACAAATGGAGCTTTGATTTCTACAGTTAGAAGTTTCTTTGATGAGTTGCTAACTTTCTTTGAATCCTTAGGTGAATTTTTAGGGGTTTCTTTATGAGTTTTCTTCCTCTATTCCTCAAACCCTAATGTGGATAGAAACTGTTCCCAGTAGACATGATTTTTTCCTAAATATTGCATCACTAGAACTTTGATTAATCCTTGGTGGAAAAGACTATACATGGAATTTTTTGGGCATGTATGAATCTTAATTTCCATCTTAGTTAGACTCCTTAATAGGAAAAATGGTAAATTCATCTTATTGTCTCCATTTAGATGCAAAAGGAATCTCATATGATAAAGATGAATTTTAGAAAACCTACCTTCACACGTTATGTATTTTTGGACCATAATTAGGGTGTTTTTCCATTTCTCCTTGAGCCATGTATTAGGAATTCCCCTGCTCCAATGTGGGTCTTGGTGATCTTCTGTCAGAAATTGATTGTAGAATCCCTCTGAAATTTCCTTGTTTTTGAACCATCTTTCACCATCAATATGTAGATTGAAAGTTGTAGAGATTGTGTGTTTAGAGACCAGAATGATTAAATCCCAAAGCTCAGTTTGATATCCATCAAATATTTTTGCAACACACATGGAAACCTTTGTATGATATCCTTGAAATGTATTGCAAAACTGGAACCACTATGCCTAAATAATTTTTTTTCAGACCTATGGTAAAGCTTCCAAAATCTCTATCCCATTAGGTTCTAATCAAAGAAGATTGCCACCCTTTTTGTGTCCCATTTCTAAAATAAAAAAACCCTATCTGAGATGTGATGATGGTCATCTTTTAATCAAACTGGGGTTTGATTGTAACCTACAACTCTCAAAAATTTATTGCATACAAGAATGTCAAAAGAATTACCACCAATAACAACACTTTAAAAATTTGTGGAATTATGAAGACTATATGCCCAGACCATATGGTCTAATGATATCTTAGGTATTATGATCGATATCTTCAGGTATTTTCATGATCTAGTTATCATGTTTGAACTGAAATGAAATATTTGATGAGACAAGATCGTGATCCAATCTTTGGAATAATTTTTTCAAATTGCCAAGTGGAACATGCACTTAAATGATTACTTTGGAAATGAGATGTTAGAATTCATGGGTTTTTGCAACGTCAATTTAGCAATAGTGCATTTTTCAAAGTGTTGCAAAAATGACACCCTTTTTTGCAGCGAACATATTTGGTCTCAAAACTTTTGAAAGCCTTGCACATTGGACAACTTAAATAAAACATTCACTAATGTGACCATAAAACCCATGCAATCATCTTTAAATACACCTTATAAGAAGCAATAATATTAAATAAGGAATAAACAACCAAACCAAAAATGAACAGTAAAGATAAAATATGAAGCACACAGAGATAAATGGGCTTAGGAAAAAGATTATGAATGGATAGGCTAACGTTTAGGAACAAAAAGGTAGAAACAGGTTTAGGGACTAACATTGGCTCCATCTGGGGATAATGTTCTCCTTGTGAGACATTAAGAACTACAGACCAATGCTTTCCTTTCACATTCTGTCATAGAAACTTGTAACTTGCAGCCTAGCTTTATCTACTATGACATATGCCTTATTAATATAGACCATCCATTCTAAATACTGAAATCTCAAACTACAAAAAGCTTATCTATACACTAGTGTCTCCATTGGTATATGGAGTCTAATTTATACTAACTTACTAAAGCACACCAAATTGAAAACTAAATGCTCAGAAGTGAACTTATTCTCCACACCTCCTACTCTGCTAAGCAACGTAAATCAAGATGATCATGTATAGGAAAATTTCCAATACAACCATTCAAGCAGATGACTGACAACATAATCTTCCCGTTTGTAGATAAATCAAAGATTGCAGAAAAATTGAATTTTTTTCAGCAGACATGTAAGATGTAATTTATACTTACTGTTGCAACTTGATTGCATACTGAATGCTACAACATTAAATACCTCTGAACGAATTGATTTTATGTAAAGAGACACAGGATCTTGAAGAACATGATAATACTCCACATGATCTGAAAGACAAAATTTTTGTATGAAAGTGGTTTCATATGGAAAATTGTGTTCCACTTGTCCAATTTATATTTCAATAACAAGACTATAATCCTATTGAAACAATGCACAAATATTACACATTTCATAACAAACAGGGGCAGAAAAAATCTCTTGAAATTGTCCATTATATTCTTGAGCAGGAAACTCTTTAACAACTTTCAAAACAACAATATCAAAAGGATCTGAAGGCAGCATGTTCTCTTCATTAATTTCAACAATAGAAACAACATGCTCACTGTAATTTGCATTCTATTGAAATGTCTCTTCAAATTATGCATTATGAAAGTTACATACCAGTTTGTTGATATCATCTCCTATGCATGATGATACATAAATATGCTTATTAGAACTAGGCATTGTTCTGAACTATAATTGTCATACACAAAATCTGATTCCTCACAGACAACAAATTCAATTCCCTCATGAAACTGCTGGTCAAATTGCTTCACATTATGGACTTCTGGGTCTAATATTTCAATCTCATGATCATATTTATCATAAACTAGAGAACTTTGATACATATCTAATGATAATGATGAATATATCTGTATATAAGCAGTGTGATCTTCAAGATGATTTACAACAAAAGTTTCTTTAATAAAAAATGTTCTTCACAAGGATTTGCAACAACAAGATCTTCATGATGATCGCCACTTAGATTACAGGAAACATCTTGAAAGCTATCAAATCCATCCCGAGCTTCACCCTTTTGACATATATCTTCATGGATTTCATCACTAAAGTTTTTCCAATCATTAGTGCTAAGAGATTTAATTTTCTCACAGTAATCTTCCAAGAGGAGCTTAGCAGGATAAATCCTCTTACAATATGAATGAAAAACAACATGAAAAAAAATAATCATCCAAGAGGATCTTAGCGACAAAATACTAGAGATGGGTAGAGATCGGTACCATTGTCTTGCACATCCTTCCAAGGAGCACATAAACATTTTTAGCAATACAAATTCATGATGAATATCAAGTTGATCCATGTATTGATGAAAATTGATCAAGTGTTGTGCAGGATGATCGTGATCATATCCTTTGAACCTTGGAAGGTAGTCTCCACATTCATCCACATTAGGCACATTATTTGGAAAACCAAGAATATCAGAGAAATAAAATGGAGCAAACATATAAGCCAAAATGGCTTCCATGGCCTTCGACATTCGGAACCAGTGGAGTCACCAGTGAATTCTTCCTTCATGGTTTTGCCAGGTGAAATATCACAATCACTTCTGTCACCGATCCTTGTTCACCATTAAGAACTAGCTGTATTCATTGTTGTATAGCCCAAGGAATGATGTCTTCATTACTCTTTCCCCGACAACAACGCCAAAATATGTTAGCACTAGAAGATGCTCTCTGACTGCTAGGAGGGCATGCCTAGCACATCTTAGTTATTGCAATGGTGTTTTGTATATCAAAGTTGGATTATAGTTGTTTTGAGGATAAAAAAGTAGATAAATTGAATGACAGAAAGGTATGCTTATCAGATTATCAATAACATTCCACTTATTCAAAGGAATTCACAATGACAGGCTAGATAAATGAATAAGTTAGAAGAAATACACAATGCAAGCTAACAACTTGTGTACTTGCATAAGGAAGATTTCCAGGTTCAAAATAATATTTCAAACTTGAAACATGTATTCAAATACAATCTCTCAAGCAACCAATTTAACATCTATTTTTTCACTGAAATAAAGATGAAAAATAAATAAATTAAATGCTTAGCACAAATCTCAATTTCATTCAAATAAGCTAGAATAAAGAAGCGAAACAAAGATTAAACAGTCTAACCATTACTCTGTTTGATTCATTGAGTGAAAAATGTTACGGGCTTTAATCAAACCAATGTATACTTCCAAATGTTCCACCCAAAAAACTCCCTTCTTTCCCTTTTGATTTTCTATTTATAGAGAAAGAGTAATTCCAGATTTAGATCCTAGATCCCAAAATCTAGTTTCAGTTACAATTGCATAATGACATGCTCCCCTATTATATAGAAACTAAAACTTGATTACATCGAATAAATAAAGTAATAGACCCAAGATTCTATATATGAGATCCTTTATTATAGGATCAGATATTTGACTGTTGAAAATACTCCTTGATCACCAACAAAATATGATACCAAATTTTCCACTTGAAAACAAAATCCGTAGAAGAAATAACCTCCCAATCTCTAAGTTGATCTGGTGTTCATGTTTGTGGTCTTCAAAACTATTCATAAAGTGAGCCTTCAAATCCCTATAATACATGTTTACAAAAATAAAGATGTTGTGAAAATATATGCCTTTCTGCAACACAAATCAAAACTAATCGAACCTATATTTTATGTAAAAAATATTGATGTTCCTTTATCCTTGGGAAGGATATGGCTATTTGAACTTTTATTTAATCCATTTGGTCTTGAGTACTTTTGTGGTCCAATACAACTTCTTGTTTTTATTCATCAGCTTCTGAGAAAAATCACATAGTTGGTTATGCTTTTTTACCAATTTTCCCATTCTCTCCTGTAGCTTGGAATTTTGTTTCATGAGTTTCTTATTATGCTTCTTGAAATATTTTATGATCTTTCTTTTCTTACTAGACTTTCTCCTTGCTGAATTTTCCCATGTTTCTGCCCTTGATTCCCATGGATTTTCCTTAGAAGATGGTCTATTTAGATCAATGGCTAACTTATGTTTTCTGAGAGTTTTTCCATTCTTATCATCCTTTGTACAAGGCGTTATGTCTTTTTCTTCAGGTACACATGAAATGAATGTTGTTTTCTCAATACTGGATTCTGATAAATCATGCATCAAAGGGCTTTGGCTCTATTTTTTCTCTTCTTCAATATTTTGTTTTGGACATTTAACTGCAAATATCAACTTTTTCCTTTTGATAGTTTTTTTCATGGGTAAATAATTAAGGGCCCTCTTTGTTGTTATTTCACTATCTGTATTACCTGGAGAAACATTAGCAATTTCATCTTTAATAAAAAATGATTTAAGTTTTCTCAACGAAGGGTCAAACAAGGCCTTTTGATTTAGACTAAACTTGTTTATGGGCTTGGTTCTGGATCTTGTTGGTAAATTTATTGGTTTCTTTCCCTTATTTCTCTTGCTTTGTTTAATATCATAATACTTATTAATTTTTGTGGCTACACCTTCCTGGAAAATATTGATTTCCATTTGATCCATAGGTGATTGTGGCTTCTATACAATTGCTCTGGTTCTTCTCCTAGTATACACTTTCTTAAATTTAAGAGAAATCTTTTTCCTAGATACATATTCCTTTTTTTAGGAGTCTTCTTCTTGAAAGGATAATTTCCTTTTGCTGGATTTGGTCATTCTAGTTACAGATGGAGCTTTGATTTCTGCATTTAGAAGTTTCTTCGATGAGCTTCTAACTTTATTTGAATCCTCAAGTGGATTTTCATGGGTTTCTTTATGAGTTTTCTTCCTCTGTTCCTCAAATCCTAATGTGGACATAAACTGTTCCCAAGAGACATGAATTTTTCCTAAATCTTGCATCACTGTAACTTTGATTAATCCTTGGTTGAAAAGACTATACATGGTATTTTTTGGGTGTGTCTGAATCTTAATTACCATCTTAGTTAGACTCCTTAATAGGAAAAATGGTAAATTTGTCTTAATGTCTCCATTTAGATGAAAAAGTAATCTCATATGATAAAGATGAATGTTGGTTTTCTTTCTTTGACTTCTTCTTAGGCTGAGCCAGGTTATGATCTTCAACCAGGTTTCCAACAAAACCCTAAAAAACTATCAGCCCTCCTGGTAAACTATAAGGAAATGTTGCGCATAGGGCACATAGTGTAGTCTCACCCGAGATCAATTTTTTATGGGTGACTGCAATATTCAAGTGTTTGCAGTCTAGGAATGAGTGGGGATTTGTGATTGCAGTCTAGGAATGAGTGGGGATTTGTGATTATGTTCTTTCTTCCTTATGTATTATCCTCGTTATTCATTCAATTACTTATATGCTTTATTCATCTTTAAACCTATGCATGCATGATGATATAGCCACTTTAACCATTCATTCATAAGCTAATGATCAACATAAAGTAAACATTCATTAACAATCACACAACACACAAGGTTTACCGTGGTTCACCCCCTCTTGGGACTACGTCCACAAAGATATGGATTCTCTGCACTTTTATTTATTTTGCTGCAAAATCTTAGATTGCACGCATTACATCTCTAGTAATACAATCAAGATTGAGGGTAAGAACCCTCTGTGTGGCTAACTAGATCACACCATGCTCCTTAGCCTGTGACCTAACCCTCAAAGACTACCTTACTCGACTCTTCTACAAGACATATTACAATAAACAACCCACAATTTCATAATAACCAACTCTATCTGTTATGATCTATATCTATCCTTAACTGACATCCTCTCTTATGATCCCCTTCCTAGACCTCCTAGGTCCTTAGTTATACTATTTTATCAGCTTATAGCCGTTACAATCTTGTTAAAAACCCTAACCTTATCATGGTTAGGATTTTCTTCCTGAGCACCACGTTGCTTTTCCTACTGCATGTTGCTTTTCCTTCTTTTTCTGCATGTTGCATTCTTGCCACCTGTTGCGCATGCTCCATAATTAGGTCTTCCTTTCCAAAAATAGGTCTTTCCCAAAACATATATTTTCTCCCAAAATAGAGTTCCTTCTCAAAATAGTCCTGTTCCCAACATGCCCCCAACACTGACATATGGCTCGTCCCAAGCCACTCAGGTAGTACACGCTCCCTATACAATCTTTTCCAAATTGTTGAACTTCTCTGCTAGTTCCTTTCCTTTTTCCCTCATCTGTGCATCTTTGTCTGTTAGGACCTCGACTGTCTATGCTACTATCTCTTCCTATAATGTTGCGCCTTCTGAATGTGCCTGTTCCATGCTCATATTCTCTTCCTCCAGCTACGCAATCATCTGTGCTACTTGTTCCTGGAGGGGTTCCAATTGGGTTTGTCTTTCTTGCTTATTCATCTGCATTGTCTTTAACTCTGTCTGTAGAGTCTTCATTTCCTGCGTGCCCTTCAAGCGCTCCATAATACTCATTTGTTTTCTGTCATTGCTTCAACTCATGTATGGCAATGCTTATTTTCTCCTCGTGTTGGTCCCACTATTGGACCTTTTCATCTTCTTCTAAAATGGTCCAAATCTGTGCAGTTTTGTTGAACAACTCTGCGACTTCCCTTGCTTGTTTTTCCATATCCACTATCTGGAGTGTGGATTTTTGTTCTCTCTATTATCGAACCTTAGCAAGAGTCATAGGATTAAGATTTTCTTTTAGCTCCTCGATTTCCTACTTATATCCCTAAACTGTGTGTGAAATATTTTTTATCTTTTCTTTTGCACTCCTCTCTGGTGCTTGCACACTATCTGCGATGATGTCGTATACCACTGTTAGGCCCTGTTATAGCTTATCAACATGTTATTTATCCTCCTCTTTCTCCGAGTTCATTTGGTTGCAGGTGATTTGTAGCATTTTAGTGACTCCCTTACCCACCTCCAGGTTAGTTGCATCTGTGCGGGCTCTAAAATTGCACTTCTTGCATTATACTATTCTGGAGTCCATATAATGACTTGGTGGGTATTTGTGCCATGACTAAAAATTTCTCAATTTACCCCATGTGTTTTTGTGCAGTCTCTTGATCCATTATGATCATTTGGTGAGTGACAACGAATGTGTCCTTGCCTTGCACTACTAATTGAACTATCTCCTCTCCTTATTTCTACGCAAGGGGTCTTTGTGTCTTTTCATGTTGTTGCGTTGTGGATTGTGGTACTATTTGAATCCATAGTTGTTGTAGCATTTCATGGAATTCTATGAGTTTAGCTATGATATCTTCTCTTTGTGCCTCTACAACACGGACCACCTCTTCCCCCCTATCTTGGACCTTGTCCGCGACGAATTCAACATCATCCTCTATCAGGGTGATGACTGGGTCTTTCATGGTATACTTCCTCTTTTTGCATGTCACTTCTACCTACGTTGTCTTCATTTTCATCTATGAGGGTTGCGCCCCACTCGTTGTAACCTATACCCTTTCTTTACCAGCATGTGATGTGTCCCCCTTTCTGGCATCCTAATGGATGTCTATCCTGGTCAATATTGTTGTCCTCCTTGGTCTTTTGGGAACTACGTTGCTTCCCGAATGTTGATTATGCGCTGCAGCCTTTCTAGTGTTATAAGCTAGGTTGTTTGTTTTTGTTGAGAAAAATACTTCAGAATTTTCCTTGGGCTTGGTGGATTGTGTCATGGTTGGATTTGTTGCTGGTTTTTCTACTGGAATCTTCCACTGCACTGGTTAGTCTCTAATTATCCAGTCAATTTCTTCCTTTGTGATGCGATATTGCATCTCCAACCATGCCTTCTTTGGATCCCTTGTGGCCTGGATCCACATGTGATGCCTGGATTCCTTGAACTTGGCTATCCCTTTAGTTTCCTGGACTACCTCCACATGGATGCACCACACATTGGCTGTGTATTTTTGTATTTCTCCAAGCAGCATTGCAAATACTGTGTTATTTGCCTGCTGATTTTTATTGTCCTTGGCCTACCAGAGGGCCTCATATCTGGTCGCATAGAACTTTCCTTTCCTATATAGGAAGGATGAAAACTTTGGATCCTGCCACCCTACTAAGGCTATAAGAATAATGATCCAAGAATAATTGAACTCAGTTCCATTATCCTGCGCATCTCTGCAATCAACTAAAAATTGGTTCAACAGGTACAGTGCCCAACTGAACATCACTCCTTTTGCGCACTACATGGCTACTGCAATGACTCCTATTAGAGCTTCTTCTTTCCTGCATTTTCTCAGTAGCTTACAATCCATAAGATTGATGGATAACCTTTTCACATTGTCATTAATGTCCGTGAGCACAATGCCCCTATTTCCCCTTTTGGTGCCAAATTGTGCTTTTACTAGCTCGACAATTTCCTTCTCACGTGCCTTGTTATCCAAGTACTCCTCTAGCTATGTGCCGATTGTAGGTAATCCTATAATCTTGGTGATTAGCACCGCATCTAGTTGTACTGGCCTATCCATCCAAAGGATTCCACCATGTACCCGTGATAATAACTGTTTGACGTAGAGCCCCACGTTTTTATCACGCCTGAAGTGCGATATATCCAAGAGGTTCATTATTCCATAATTGTACAACCTCGTTATCCACTGTGTGGGATCCATTATAGATTTTCCTAGGGGTCCAATTTCCCCTGTGTTTTCTAAGTAGGTTTCTTCGGCCAAATATCGGAATTTGGTCACGTCGCACACATCGTGGTCTGAGTACGTCAGTTTAGGTACTTTTTATAGCATGTCATCCACATTGACCACTGTGTCTGGAAGGTGTGGAAGTGTAATATCCATGGCGTCTTGCACCTTTCTTCTTTTCCTGATAAAAGATGGGCCTACCTCTATTGTTTCTGCATCATCTTCTTCCCTCTCAGAGTCCGACCGGTTGGTGATGTTCCTGACCAACACCTCTTCTTCGTTGTGACCTTGTTTTTGACCCATTATTTCATCAGGTTTAGTGGGTGTTTCAAGATTAGGGTTCATAATTCCATTTCAAGTCTTGAAAATCTGCTCTACTTCCCCTCATGCCGATGTCAATGTTTTCTCCTCAAACCATGTAAGGTTGATTGACTCTATGTCCGAAGTAATGACATATTCAATCTCAACCACGTTCTTGGGCTCTCTCATCCTTTCCTTGCACCTTTGGCCTTATTGAGTAACCCATACGTACTATCTTGGAGCACCAACTTTGGTGGTGTCATATTTTATCCAATTCACACACTCACTCAATTCTTTGCACAATTCTAGCTAGGACACACACTTGTATCTTGATATGTGCTCAAAAATCACTAAGTGTTGAACTAACGCGTGATTTCTACACTTTATAGACCTGGTCGTAATTGTTTTTCCCTTTTTCTGTGCATTTGCGTCTAGTTCAATTTTCCCTGTGTGTTGTCTTTCTATGTTGTCATAGTAATTATTGCGTGCGACTTTTTTCCCAATTTCCTGTTGTTTAGTCAGCTTCTCCCTCTTTTTGTGTTTTTCTTCTTCTTCTATTTTTGAATTCATATTTTCTTATTTATCCTCTTTTTATTTTATTTTTATCATTTTTCTGTCATAATATCTACTATAGTACTCTATATACATGACTTTCTTACTGTGATGTAACTGTTAAGACTTAGTAGGTTGATTGTTCCTATACGGTTTCAGCCGACTACTGTTGATCATGCCTTTCAGTTCTGTTCCTCCCAAGTCCTTAGCTGTAAATATCCCCCATCCTTGATAGTCTTTACTTCGTATGGCCCTAGCCAATGCATTCTAAACTTACCAGGGTGTTGCAAAAATTTGTTTTCATAGATAAGAACTAGGTCACCCTCCTTAAAGCTTTTACTTTTAATATGTTTGTCATGCCAATATTTGTCCCTTGCTTTCTGTACTTCCTGGTGAAATCATGCCAGAATCCTTTCCTCTTCCATTTCCACTAGTCAGCTTAGCCTCTCATGTACTGCACCTCTTTATGTCATGTTGGTAAATTGTTGCTACACATAGACTGGGTACCAGAAATTATAATGGCACCACTACTTCTTGTCCATACACCATTCTGAATTGTGTTTGTCCTATCAAATTCTTGCATGTGGTCATGTATTCCCATAGTAATGCTAGTATTTTCAAGTCCCAATCATCCCTGTTCACATTGCATATCTTATTCAATGCATTTTCCAAAATCTTATTGAAAGCTTCTACTATTCCATTTGCCTAAGGATGATATGGTGTACTCTAATGTTGATAGAATTCAAACTCATCAGTTATAAACCTGATGGTATTATTAATAAAATGAGTGCTTTGTTAACTCATCAAAATCTTGGGACATCCAAATATGGTGATCACTTGCTCAAATAACAAGTGTGTTGTTGTCTCTACGCTACAATATTTGATTGGTGATGCTTGTGCCCATATTGTTAAGTATTTAGTTGAAGTAATGATATATCTTGCTCTTGACCTTTTTCAAATACCTCCAGAGTCACTTGTGGTCTTAGGGGAATATCATCCCTTCTGTTGGGCTTGCCAACCCTATAATAGACATCACATTTATGGAAATATTCCTTGGCATCTTTATGGACCGATGGCCACCATAATCCTACACACAATACCTTATGCACGGTAGCTTTGCCTGCATAATTTCCTCTAGCTATACCTTCATGAGCTTCTTCCAAAATTTAGGGTTCTTCATGTTCGAATACACACCTTCTTAAAATGATATATGTGCCCATATTTTATAAATGACCTGCAATGAGTTAATAGTATGCAACTCTGACTACCGGGTTTTTCTTCTATGTAGTGCTAAAGTCTCTTGGCGTAGCTCATGTACTTAAGTATTCAATAATATCAATGAAGTATTCATCAACTACATGTACTAAAAATAACTGTGCATTAGGGAAATTGTCTTCCAAATTAGTAGGTTCTTCTCCATTGGTTACCCTTGATAGGTGATCAGGTCCTGCATTCAACTTGCTTGGTTTAAATATCACTTCAAAATCAAATTCTTGGAATAATAATATCCATATACAAATCCTCCCCCCCAACACTGGCTCATTGACTAGATATTTTAGGGAAGAATGTTCCGTGAACATTTTAAAGTGTTTACCCAGTAAATAATGCCTGAATTTATGAAGTGCATATACCATGGATGAACCATCTCTTAGAGTGGTGTTGTAATTCTGTTCAAATTCTGATAACTTTATGCTTGCAAAGGCTATAGGATGGTCTAAGTCCCCTGCTCCTGGCTGTGCCAAAATTGCTCCAACTTCTATAGTTGATGCATCTACATGCATATGAAAGGAATTTTCCCAATATGGAAATACTAATATAGGTGTTGTCACCATATTTTCCTTTAGAGTGTCCAATGCTTGCTGACAATCCGCATTCCACTGAAATCTGGTGTTCTTCTTTAACAATTTTTCCATTGGTGCAGTAATCTACGCATACCCCTTTATAAAATTCCTATAATAGCCTATATGTCCTAGTGTTTCTCTTAACTGGCGCACTGACTTTGGTGGTGGTAAATTTACAATGACTGCAATCTTAGCAGGGTCAACTAGTAAACCTTGTTTACACACTATGTATCCCAACAATATCCCAAAAGGTGTACCAAAAATGCATTTCTTGATGTTTAATGATATCTGACATTTCCTGCATCTTTCCAACATTAGTATTAACACTTCTACATGCTCCTTTAAAAGACTATATACAATCTAGTCATTCAGAAATACTTCTAGAAACTGATGTATGAATTCCTTAAAAACAACTATGACTACTCTTGAGAAAATGGTTGGTGGATTCTTCAGTCCCAAGGGCATGAATATATACTGGTAGGATCCCCATTCTGTAGAAAAATTAGTCTTATACCTATCCTCTGGAGCTATTTTTCTCTGATGGTATCCTGAGAATCCACCTGTGAATGAATATACTTCTTGGCCTCCCACATTCTCTAAGACTTCATCTCTAAAAGGGGTAGGGAAAGGGTCATGTAAGAAAGCATCACCGAGTTTCGTCAGATCTACAAAAATCATTATCCCCCTTTGCTTATTTTCTTGGGCTACCATGGGACTGATCCATTCATATTCCTCTACTAGTTCTTGTTATAGCAAGATTTGCCTCACCCTATGCAAATTTTCTCAAAAGGCCTTTTTCCATTTCCCCATGCAAACTTGAAGTCCCTTTTTGCAAATCCCAGAGCTAAAAATAATATTTTTCCAAATATATGTGCCCTAACTATTATACACCATGCGTATATGCAGGTTGCACCACTACAACCTGCGTACATCAGGTTTTGTGCCCAAAATTAAAAAATAGTGTCAGGTTTCCATGTCACATCATGAGATCCATGATCCTTGACCTTCCATATACAAATAACATTTTGACTCCTCCCTTCAGTTCTACTTGAAGGCTATAAATGGGCCATATCCAAGCTATGGAAAATAGGAGAAGAATTCAACTTTGAGACCAAAGTTACTCTGGAGAAATAATTCACTTCATATTGAGTCTACATCCCTTTGTCCTTTTAAGTTTGAACACATTGTTTAGCCCCCAAGATCTTCCCTACTTGATTTAGAACCTCATTGTCTCTCTTATATGAGCTTGCATTTGGTGGAGGATTGAAGTGGAGGCCCATCTGAAAGGGACTTAGTTTCTCTGTTATGAACCGTGCCGACACAAAAGTTTGTAATTTATTCACTTCTATTGATTACATTTTAATAGAAATACTCTTTTCTCATCCAATTAATATCTTGAAAATATTTGAATCGTTATTCCATGGGTGTATTTCTTATGAATGTTAATGGATTATGTTAATGAATGCGATAACTTTACATATTATCACCATATGCTTGCATTTCTTGGTTGTTGAGGACAAGTTGCAGGTGTATTGATTTGAGTCAAGTGCTCAACGATGGACTTCATCGAACGTCTGGATGAGGTACAATCTTTATCTTGTCTTGTTAGCATATTTGTTTATATAACATACCTGGGATTAGAGTTGATTTCTACATTCATTTCCATATGTTGTCGTTTACCCCTTTCCATAGAGAGATTTTCCTCGTAATAGAATTGGCAATCATACTAGGGATATAATATTTGTTTCGGGGTTTGGAGTGTTTTTCTCCTTTGATTGCTCTCGTTTGTATTGAGTTTCTTGTCGTCTGATTGCTTGACAACCTCTGTTCATTTTGAGTCTGAGTTTCTTAGACTTATCCTTATCCTGACAGTGTTTTAACACATATACGCAGGTTTTTACCTGACAGTCACGTACATACGCATTCTATCCTTCTACAAGAGGCGTATATACATGGCTTTCTCCTGAAAAGTCACGTACATCATCCTTTTTTTCTTGATTGTTGAGTTTGATGTTTGCTGGGTAAGTTTTGATGGTTGTTGAGTCTTCTTGGGTTTCTATTATGACTATTAAGTGTCTGTGGAATGATAGGAAACCTTTCTTTGGTTGAATTTTTGGGCGATGCCTTTCTCATCATCCTTTTCATTTGATTGTCCTTGCATATTGGGATGGGTGTTTTCTTCTTGATGTCCTACTTCGTTTGTCTCTGTTTACATACAATAGAATATTTATATCAAGCTGTTGTTCAGTCCTTGCATTTTCATTCTTTTATATTGAAAATACAAAAATATTAAGCATTGTGCATGGTTGGCATTTGATCTTTTGGGTCTTTACCGTTGATCTTAGTACATGTATAGAAATATTACATATTATTTTGAATTGCATAACTAAATCGAAAATTTCATTTTGAAAAGATTATCATTTATTGGGAATTGAAGTTAGGACTTTGCATTTTATTCATATTCATTTATTTTACTTGTTGAGTTATAACATCATTAGTTTCATGACTGCACCTTTTTTGAGTAATAAAGGCCAATAAAAGAAACACTGATAATTTAAAATTGTTTAGAAACGATTTTATTTTTTAGGGTGCACAAACTAGCTTAGGATTTAGAGCCTTGGAATAGGATTTTGTGAGTAAACTTCTCCAAGGCTATTAAATCAACATATGTGTCTGACTAATGGAGTGGTGAAATCCATTGTATAATTGGTGACGTTAGAAGGCTCCACTTACACTAGAGTTAAGAATGAGGTCACGTGAGTTTGGTTGAGGGGATATCTCCCCAATACCTTCTTAGCGTCAGATATATTTTTGGGGATCTTGCTAGTACCTTTACCTCTGTGAGAGGCGATGCTTTTGAGGTTTCTGTATTTTTTACCCTGCCCATACGGTAGACTTGACTTATGACTGTTCTTCTGCGCATATGTTATACTATGGTTGCTTAGTTACTTGACATAAGTACCACATAGGTTACTTGCAGGGGTTATTCTATAGGTACCCTGGGTCAGATAAGGGTCAGACAACACACAACCTTTATGGAGGATTACCTCTTTGAGGAGATCTGACCGACTAGTTGTTAAGCTCACAAGGGCTCTTATAACTGATTCTAATAGCTATGATATTTTGCAGTGAATCTCAGGACCCTATTGGGCAAGGCATACCTACTTTACGGAGGGAGGCCCCTTTCAACCACTTTATCCTGTTTGTGTGCATATTGGCCTTTTGTTTACTTTATTTTGGTGTTCTCTTTGATTGCTAGTTGGCCTTAGGATTTGTTTTTTGTTTACTTTATTTTGGTGTTCTCGTTGATTGCTAGTTGGCCTTAGGATTTTTTTTTTATATCTCGAGTCTTGAGTCATCATGGATCCATACCAACTTCCTCGCAGGTCTCACCGCTTGATATGATTACCACTGCATCTTGAGTCTTTGCTTTCTAAAAGGTGTAAAGTTATCAAATGTGGTGCACACACCTCCACTTATCAGACTTGTGATCATGCAAGGATGAGTACTGAATCGAGTCAGAAAGATACTAGGAGTCCTTCAACTCCCATACCCATTATAGTTAACAATACTCCTTTAACACCTTCAACCACAATGGTTGTAGTGCCGAAGGTTCCTATCATCACTCATGTCTATCATATAGTGAATACTCAACCTATAGCCATGAACCCTTTTGGGTCCCTTGGTCACTTGCCATGCTACAATATTCAGTCCATCCCTACAACCTCTATCCCTTTTTCTTATGGTATGTTGAATTTCACATCACAATTTTCATCCTCCATCTCGACATATACTTCAAATAGTAGTATTGGACTTGGGGGCATGTATCCTCCACATACTCCATTTTATTTTGGTGGTGCTCATATCCCATAAAAAACTCCTACAATTAGAGGTCTTCCTCATTTTCACCCCGTGTCTAATCCTGGTCCTAATGCTCCTGGATGGAGTAACCAACCTAGAAGACAAGCTACTGCTTATGGTCCGTCCTTTACACATACCTCCTCTGTACCGATTCCAACCAACACATTTGGCATGAATAATACACCTTTATCCTCCTGATTCACACCTGGAGGAGGTCAGTTTCATACCTTGGGCAACCCCCAACCTAGAGCCACTCTAGCTGGGGGAAAGTTTTACAACTCTCATCATAGCATTCCTACTGGAATGATGCCCAATCAACCCCTCATGAATCAATTCATAGGAGGGTATTACAATCCCAGACATGGCCATGATGCATACTAGAACCCTGGATGGGCTGCAATTCCCCAACAATAATCTTTCCAGAGAGCTTGGGGCCAAATTCCGCAACCCCGTATCCCTTTTCTGGCCATGTTTAATCTACCAGGCTTGTCTAGATTGATGCATGAACTTGTGCATCATGATCTGAGATGGCCCGCCCGTCCCCACAAAGCTTCCTTCAGATATTCCAAAATTAGAAGGCAAGATTGGTGAGGATCCTGGTGATCACATCACTAATTTTCACCTTTGGTGCTCTTAGACTCCCTTAACGACGATTCTATTAGTTTAAGATTGTTTTGATGCATCCTCATGGGGGTTTCCATGAAATGGTATATAGAGATACCAGGGGGGACGTACATAAATTTTAATCAGATGGCTTTAGTCTTCCTCAACCACTTCCAATTAACGGTTCGTTAGTATGCTAGAATATAACTTATGTCGACCTTACGTCACGAAAAATCCACCCATATCTTGGATCACATCCAAGAGTGGCGTAGATGAAAGAGGTTGATCAAGGCCTATATACCCCCGTAATTCCTGCTAGAGTGGTTCCTTAAGTCTCTACAACCTTATATTTCGAAGGATGTTTCTACATCTGGAGTTACATTTGAGGAAGAAGTGATTTTTAAATCCCAACAATTAGATATTATATATGCTCAGTCTGGGATGTTATACAATATTCTTCTGGATGCACTGAGGTCAAACTATGCCCCTAGACAAAAGCCTGGGCCTCATGTTGATGTCATTATAGGCTCTACCAATGTGAAATCTGCAGACTTGGTGACAAGACAGTTGAAATATTGTCTCTAAACTAGTCTATAGGAGGGCCAACTTCATATGTGTCCTCCACTCCCACTTAGTTGGCGGATGCACATTTTGTGTAGTCGCCGACTAACCTGAATGGTAACCAACAACTAGGAGGGAATAAAAAGAAAGGACGTTGTAACAATCATAAGGCTGGGAAGAATAATAATAAACCCAAGGAAAATGGTAGCAATGAGAAGTTGAATAATAATGTCAGCGAGGGAAAGAAATAAAGGCATAAGGTGAAGTTTCCCTGCAAGCTTTGTACAGATGACCACCTTACCCACTTATGCCCCAAACTTGTGGAAGCTGTGAGGCTTTTATCTCTACCACCCGCTGTGATGACTAATCCTTTTCCACATAATCAACACATGGGCTCGAGCTCCTTAAACATAGGAAATGCAGTGGGTGGGAGTCAAAAACCACCAACGCAAGATAGTGAACGTCTATGCATCAATATGGTTAAATTTGAGGTTAATGTAGCCACTCCATATTGCGATTATAGTTCTCCACAGACTGACCAGGTCTAGAGTCTCCCCATCCTCCAAAGACACCTTTAAAGATCGAAAAACTATATCCCACGCCTCATATTTTGAAAGGAGTACTCAAGCACTCTACCCACAATCCTAATGCTAGAACCTCCCAGAATTACTCTATTGTTGAGGATCTGGGTCAAACCTCTTGTGCAATGTTGACTTTAGAGGTACTCCAAACGTGTCCCTCACAAAGGAATTCCTTTCTATCCACATTAGGAGCTCTAGATTCTTGTGGCTCTAAATTTATCAAGTTTGACGTCATATATGTGAAGCCTTGCTTGTCTTACAACGTGGCATTCCAAATCCATGTGCGTTACTCAAAATATATCATCAAATGTATTGTTTTTGATGAAGGCACTGCAGCATGTGTGATGTCCTTGGTCTATTGGAAACCCCTCGACTCTCCGACCCTTTCTTAGTCTTTGACCATGTTGACTACTTTTGACGGTTGTTCCTTCCATCCTCACGATATTCATCCTAGATTTCTGGTCCAATTAGGTGGGAAGATGGTAGAGGTGGATGTTGAGGTGGTTGATGCACCCCTCGACTATAACTTGTTAATAGGATGTAATTGGACTTATGGTATGACTGCAATCGTATCATCCTTATTCCTCACTCTTTTCTTTCCTCATGATGGGAAGATCATGATAATCGACCAGTTTTCCTTTGCGTACACTAGCCCCAACGCATCGGTTGGACCATCAATCCCCATGATCGACAATTCTCAGTCGACAACTCAGAATATTAGTGTCAGAATGTATTCTTCCCTTATGGGTACCTTTGACTTCATGGCACCAGTTCATCATATCACCATGTCCAGTAGTTCTGCTTCGTTAAAGAGGTTCGTTCCTTTCTGTACTTTGTATTTTAATGATCATGGACCCTACCTTCCTCGACTACATCTTGTGAGGGTCAGTCACATACTCGAATGGCCATGCCACTATCGACAACAAAGATAGTTGTTGGCACAGGGGCAGACCCAGGGTTCAACGCTACAAAAATGCACCAACAAAACCCTAACTACCGACCCTTTCGGCAACACCTGCGAAAAAGATGAAGTCTCACCTGAGGTAGAGGCAGGGGTGGTTATGAGACTCAGGTGTCTGCAACCTTAGCTGGGACACATATATGTGATTATGATACTTAATAGAACACTTAGCACCATCAGTTCCTCAATATGCAATCAATATCCTCTTCACTGATAAAACAGAGCTTCGCAACATTCACACTGATCTAATGTATTTAAGAAATTAGCATAAGTAAATAGATTAGATCTAGCTGATCAAGCACTAAGCCTATTCATACAGATCAGATCTAACATTCTCACATATCATTAACACTAAGCATTAGCAAATTTATCTAATCACCTCAAAGCACTTAGCAAATAACACATAAATGCATCAGAACATCACACAGAGCAGAGTAACATAGTATTTATGTGGTTCACCCCCACCTTGGGGCTACGTCCACCAAATCTTCTTCTTTATTATCTTTTTCAATAGGTTACATGCACAGAGCCTTAGAACCCTTCTCTACATAGGATAGAAGATCTGTGCATCTCGCTAGATCCTTCTTCCTTGCGTTACAACACAAATCCTTCCACCGTCTGTTACAACCACTTGCACTTATCTCTACAAGTCTCTTACAGTCATGCACAAAGCACTTACAGACTCTACTTTCACTCAACATACATTTACATCTGACTAGTGGCCTAACATCACATAGATGCTCTTCCTTACATTTCCTAGACATCTATTTATATATTACAAAATAGTCCTAAGCATGGGTAAACCCATGGGCCGACATCTCAATCCCATTACATAATCCCCAAAACCCAAAAAGGACCCAAAAAGGGGTCAAGATCTTGTGATCTCCACCTCATCTTGCGCTCCTCCTTCGACAGGCTGTCGAAGTCCAAAATAGGTCAACATGACCAAGAATCTCCCAAAACTTGTCAAGGGCCAACAAGCCCCCAACACTCACTTGTGACTCATCCCGAGTCACTCTGGTCTGACTAGTTCTGCCTCAAACGCCTCGAGCTTGGCTCGAGCTGCTTCGACCTACTATTGTGCTACAACCTCTTGCTTGGTGAACTCCTAGATTACTGCTTCATTCACTAGCCCTTCTAGGCACTGTTATGATGTGGTGACAACCTATTCTAGCTCCACTCCTCGACTCACGGCCTCTGTGAACAATTGGCACATCTTATCTTGTACTGGTTGGAGCCATTGAGTGACTTCCATAACTTTTCTTTGAATCATATGGATCAACTGCTGGGCAGTGCACTTCTCTTGAGACTGCTTCATTCTTTCTACGGCTGGGAAGGCCTTCATCTGCACCTGTAGTGTGTTTGTGTGCTGCTTCGCTTCCTTGAGTTGTGACTCCAGTGCCTACAATTCCAGATTCTCAATGAGGTTCTCATATGTTTGGGCACTACGGTTACTTAACTATTTGCATTCTAGGGCAAGATATTTTAGTCTGTCATCTGCGCTGTGGGAAGTTGCTTCTTGTTGGTCCCTTATGTTCTGCAGGGTCTCGGGCACAGTGCATAGCTCTAAATATGCTATGCGCTGTTGGAGTTGTTTGATGGCTTCTGCGAGTTGATCTACTTGCTTTGTGAATTGATCCTCTGCCTTTATTTCTACGACTATCATAGAGAGAAGTGCTCTATTGACCGCTTCCTTTACTGCAAGTTGCTTTGCTAACAACTGTTTCTTGCGTTGCTGTAGCTGTGCATTTTCTTCATCCCACTTTGCTTGGAGAGAAATATTTTCCCGTTCTGCAGCATTGCATTGTTCGACAAGTACTCCCTGGACTTGTGTCAAAGCATTGTTCCTCTTGCACTCGTCAAAGGTGAGCTTCAATTGTATCAACTATTTGGTGGAGTTGAGTTGGTTGATCTCCCAATTCTAGTGTTCCTAATGGTAGAGGCACAATGGAGATTGCACAGTTGGACTGTAGTGCCTACTGCACCTCTTGGAGATCAACCTCAATTCAATTGTACATCTCCTCTTGCTTAGCCTCTTTTTTTTCTGCTATGTCCAGCGAAGCATCATTCAGGGATGCTATGATGAAATCAAAGTCATCAAGGGTGAGGAAAGTCTGCAACTTGGTCATTTTTTCTTTCGACTTTTTCCAGGAAGAAGGCTTCAGAGGAGAAACCTTCCTTTTATTCGAAGGGTCCTCCTCATCTCTAGGCAGTGTTACCTCTCCTTTATTTTGATTGGCTTATGTGCCATCTATCTCTTCACCATCACTCCCTTGCTCCGGTGAGATGGAAGAAGTCTTCACGAATGTACTGTCTAAATCCTGGACCTCTTCAGTCTTCTTTATTTTGCTAGGTCCGGGTGTATCCAACACAGTTTCTGGGATGTCTAAGTCGGATATCTCCACAGGGTCTGCTGGAATAAGGAGGTCTGTCGAACATTCCTTGGTGATCTCCTCCAAGTCCTCCTCCATAAGCTTGTAGTAGGACTACAACTTTTGTTTATGTTCATCGGCGTGTGCTGTGACATAAATGAAATGCCTATCAATGTTGAGCTTCATCAAAGGTTGAAACCTGTGTAAAGTATTAGGAGTTATGCGAGGCTCGGACTGTATGGATACCTTCAAATGGTTGTAGTATGTGTGGAAAATGACATTTGACTGCCATTGCTTATTCATGTAACTGGAATACCACAATGTATTGAAATTCATGACCAAAGTTTCAAAGGGTTTGATTTTCGAGAAGATCGCACCTTCTGGCATCTCCCAGGCAATGAAAGTGATCAGGATCAATAACCAGTTGAAATGAAATTCGTACCCTTGATCCTAGGATTCTCTGCAGTCAAGTTATAATTAGTTCACCAGGTACTGTGCCCAATTCATTTTTAATCCCTCCGAGCACTTCCCTTCAAGGTTAACTACAAAACCAGTGACTTGGGTGGGATGGTTTTTTCGTACTAACTTTCTTGCGATTAATTGACAGGTGAGGTGCACTATGCCGCTCTGGATAGAAGATACCTTATAGCCTCGCATTCCCTTATTAACATCGCCGTAGGTGTCCTTGATCCTCTGAGCTAGAGTGCGATCCATGGTTTTTTCGAGATAGAAATCCTGTGGGTCAGGGCCTTGCATACTTAGCCCTATGATCTGATTGTTCAACGTCGAATCCACTGTGATACGATGGTTTAACCACAAGTATCTGCCATGGTAACAAGACAACAACAACTTGACACATGCATTCACCTCTTGGTGTCTTCCAAAGTGAAGAATCTTCATGACATTGAGTAGTCTAGACTGCACGAGGTTCATAGTCCATGACTGAGGGACAATCTTCAAATTCTTTCCCTTTTTTCTGGTTAGGTACTTATGTGGGGTGATCATGTTTTAGACCTTCCTGGTTGAAGTCGCTAAACTTCAATGCTGCAATATTTTCTTGGTCTGCGTGAACTGCGCGTATCCCCTTTGGGAGGTATGTAGTGACCAAGGCATACTCAAAGTCTCTGGGCACACTGTCTCAATTTATTGCGCTGATCAAAGGTGGTAGATAGGTTGAAAATATGCTCAAAATCAACTTAGCATTCATGAGATCATCCCTGTGCTTGGTTCACTTCTCATCTGATGGTTGGGATGGTCCAGCTCGAGTAGTTGACGGAGAGGCTGACAGTCCTCTCGTCTCATGGATGATGATTGTACACCTGTGGATAATCCTCTCTCTGACATGACTCTTCTAGTCATCAGGTCAAGTAGTACTTCTGTCACTGATTCTTCGACTGCGTTGAGTTCTTCGGACATTCGTTCTCAGGATTAATTAGATCGGGGTCAAATTAACTTAGACACTACACTAGAATAAACAACAAGAATGTAATGATCACTGTATACAATTCACTTAGTCTGCGGGCTTAAACTCTTGGTTAGAAAAAGTGTTCTCGGTGCATGGCGCGATAGGATAAATAGGTAACTCGGTAACGGGTCTCTTGCAATGGGTATAAAGCCTTCATTAACTCAGTTCGGTTAGTTATGGTGTGGTCCAACGATGTGGTGTCAAGCCTTAAATGCTTTTCTATCCATTCGGGGCGACAATCGTGTTGGCAGGAATTGCAACTTGCATAGTTTGCACAGGACTTTGCAGCTTGCACAGTTTGCATAGGACTTGCTTTTGTCATTAATGTCAAACTTTAAATAGATTTAAAGTTTTCCATCAATGCCAAAGGGGGAGTTTGTTGGCTGGAATTATAGCTTGCACAATTTGCACAGGACTTGTTTTTGTCATTAATGTCAAACTTTAAAATGCCAAAGGGGGAGTTTGTTGGTCAGTTTGCACAGGCACTGTGGATCAGTTTGCACAAGCATAGCTTGAATTTTGGATATCGTCACTTCGGGAGTTTCTATTTCGGGATTCCAGGAGTTTCTATTTCGAGATTCCGGGTGTTTCTATTTCGGGATTTTTGCATGGTAAGCAAAAACTCCAACATCATGAAGTCCTGAATGTCGAAATACCGGAAGCGACACATGCCACATGATTTCGGGATCTTGGGAGTTTCTATTTCGGGATTTTTGCATGGTAAGAAAAAAATTCAACATCACGAAGTCCTGAATGCCAAAATACCGAAACCATGACAACCATCCATCTCGATGAATGATTAAGTCATATCCGTTGGATTAAGCATTGGAGGAGTAATATAAGAGTTGTATATGACCATTGATATGTCCTAGATAAGTTAATGAGAACCGTCCGATCTATGTCCACCAGATCAAATGTGAAGCCGTCATATCATTTCGGGGTTTGTGACTTGGAGTGTCAAAACACTTCATCATAGAAATGCTGAAACGCTGAAATGCAAAATGCCAAAATGTCGAAATGCGAAACTCTGAAATGCGAAATGTCGAAAATTTCAGGGTTCGTGACTTGGAGTATTGAAATACTTCATCACAAGAAATGCCAAAATGCGAAACTCTAAAATACCTTTTTGGTGTAGGCAGTGGTTACCACCAATGGTCATGTGAGAGGAAGAAGCTAGCACAAAGATAAGCTCTATTTCGGGGTTTTGTAACTTGAAGTGTCAAGACTCTTCAACACAGGATTGTCGAATTGCCGAAATGAGAAATGCGAAATGCATTTTGATTAACTTGTGGTCATGGCCAATGGACATATGGGTTAGCACAAGTGGTTTGCCAAAGCACTCAAGGGTTATTCTGTGTTGAAAAATTAAAACATATCTATGTTCATCAAACAGTGTTGGTTAAATGTTTAAACTGATCATGTGGATATTGTTTGTCTTGATGCCTTGACCAATAATAATCATTGTAAGGTAGTTATTCAGTTATTGTAACTGTTGTAGGAAAATCTCCCTGCAGACAGGTAGATTGCCTCAAAGAGCTAGACCCTAAACTCTAAGACAGAAAGTGTTTAATGTGGACACTGACTTACTTTCAAATCTATACAAACTAATGCATGAGGAGGAAGGAGAACATAAGTACCTCTTAATCGACGTTTGTCCTTGCACGCTCCGAGTTGAGCTCCAATATTCCGTTCCTCGATAAGCCCTGTAGACAAACGAAGTACGATCACTTCCTACTCTATCAAGATTAGTTCGAAATAGGTCTATCTACTAAAGAGACAAATTCATGTGAGATTGAGCATGAATTAGAAAGAAATAGGCCAAGCAAATTATATCAACGAGGACAAAACATTGCTTACAGTCATAGATGGATTGCAGCAGTTCTGTCAAGTCCTCCTTGTCTACCCCTTGCTCAAAAGATCCACGATCTGAATGACGATAGCTTCACTGATTGCTCCCTATGAGATCATAGGTCTCTTGCTTCCAAATTAGTGAGATCGGAAGAGCGTCGTGTAGGGAAAGAGTGTAGATCTCGGT
>CBVK0101428753.1:0-12511 GCA_900067695.1 Picea abies
GAGATCGGTCTCGGCATTCCTGCTGAACCGCTCTTCCGATCTCACCAGTGCAAGGGTTGCACCATGGGGAAGTATGTAAAGTCCACCTTTCATGAAAAGGAGAACCATGCTTCGGTGATCCTGGAGATAGTTCACATAGACATGTGTGGACCATTCTCGGTTACTTCAATAGAAAAACATAAGTATTATGTTATTGTTGTTGATGACTCTTCTCGTAAATGATAGATCTTATTCATGCATAAGAAGGATCAAACATTCTCAGAGTTCTATGAGTTTAAAGCATTGGTGGAGAAAGAGTCGGGGAAGAAAGTGAAGGCTCTGAGGAGTGATAATGGTGGAGAATACATCTCTAATGAAATCAAAGAATTCTGTAGGAAAGAAGGAATTCGAAGAGAACTCATAGTGCCTCATAACCCACAAAAAAATGGGGTCATGGAGAGGAAGAACAAAACGATCGTGGGTGCAGCACGAGCGATGTTGCATGATCAGGGCCTACCAATGCATTTGTGGGAAGAAGCATGCAATACTACAGTTTATGTGCAAAAATGTTGTCCTTATAGAGTACTTGGCATGAGTACACCTGAAGAAGCTTTCATTGGTAAGAAACCGGATGTTTCTCATTTTAAGATTTTTGGCTCATCTGTTTATGTGCATGTGACCAAGGATGCTAGGAAGAAGCTGGAGCTGACTGTTAAAGTTGGGATATTTGTGGGGCACCCCATAATTATCGTGTGTATTTTCCTAACAGTAAGATGAATTTTATGCGATGGGATATAAAATTCGATGAGGGGAAATCCATGCGGCTGTCACTTGAGAGGGAGCTAGACTTGCATGTAGAGGAGGAACCGCTGGTTCCCAAATATGATTCTCAAGATGTGGATTAGCCACATGAGGAGGTTCATGGAGTGGAGGAAGAAACTCATGCAGATCCATCCATCAGAAATAGTAGAAAGTGCACCACGGAAGCTGATAGACTGAGACTAGATGTTGAACAAAATGTAGGAGTCCCTACTTCACAATGCAGACAGAGATAGTATCCAGATCAATTTACTGGATACATGGCTCTCATGAGCAAATTTATTGTCTTATTTTTAGGAAGCAATGTAGGAGCCCACATGGGTTGATGCAATGGTGGAGGAGTATGACTCCATTGCCAAAAATAGTGCATGGGAAGTTGTCCCAAGACCGGTCGACAAATCAGTGATAGGTTTGAGATGGATCTACAAGGTAAAGCAAGTTGTTGATGGGAGTGTTGAGAAATATAAGGCCATATTTGTGGCCCGAGGCTTCTCACAGATCGAGGGGATAGATTATGATGATACCTTTGCACCTGTTGCAAGAGACTCTTCCATAAGATCCATCTTTTCACTCTCAGCGCAGATGGGCTAGCGCATTCATCAAATGGATGTAAAAACTGTGTTTCTCAATGGGATCATTGAGGAAGAAGTGTACATAGAGAATCCTGAAGGATTTGAGATCTTCAGCAGCGATTCACATGTGTGCCGAATCAAAAGAGCACTATATGAGCTGAAGCAAGCACCCTGTGCTTAATACACTGGGATAGACAGTTATTCCACCGGGCTAGGCTTCACCAAAATTGAATCGGATGCAAACATATACTAAATTGTGGTGGAGGGTTAGCTTTTAATCATTGTTCTTTATATTGATGATTTAATATTGATTAGTGATGAGCAATTGATACACTCATTCAAGGAGGACCTTACAAAGGATTTAGAGATGAAGGATATGGGCCTCCTTCATTATTTCCTTGGATTGGAAATATGGCAGCGAGATGGTGAAATTTTTGTGTCTCAAGGAAAGTATGCAAGGGAGATACTGGGTAAGTTTCACATGGAGGGATGCAAACCTATGGATACTCATCTTCCAAGAAACTAGAAAAAAGAGGATGCTACTTCTGGAGAGGTAGTAGATGCTACTGTCTATCGATAGCTAGTGGGTTCGCTAATGTATCTAGTGAACATGAGACCGAACATTTTCTATGCGGTTAACCAGCTGAGTCAAGCGATGGTTAAGCCTACCAAGATATTTTGGAAGGCGGGTAAGCATGTCCTGAGATACCTGAGGGGCACATCTGAGTATGTCTTATGGTATAGACATACGGATGAGGTGAAGTTGCATGGCTTCACGGATGCAGATTGGGCAAGAAACCCAACGAACAGAAAGAGCACATCAGGGGGGATCTTTAGTATCGGATCTACAATTGTTTCTTGGTACAGCAGGAAGCAGAGTGGCACTCAGTTCAGTGGAAGCAAAATACATGGAAGCAAGTCAAGTTTCATGTGAGGCTATCTGGATGAGAAATATCTTGGTTGGTTTGTTTGTTTCTCATTTAGATCTGACAGTGATTCATTGTGATAATCAGAGTTGCATTAAACTCTCGATTAATGATGTGTTTCATGATATATCTAAGCATAAAGATATTTGGTATCATCATATCAGATATTGTGTGCAGCAGAATATCATGTTGCTTCAGTACATTCCTACAGAAGATCAGGATGCAGACATTCTAACGAAGGTGCTCACCAGGAGAAAATTTGAATACCATAGAGACAGGATCGAGGTGAAGGATAATCCCTTTCTTGTTGAGAGGGAGTGTTGATATTCAACAAGAATATCCTAGTGAAAATTATGCACCTACACTAGGATGGAGCCTCGGGATATTTTTAGGTGGAAGTCTATTTTTAGATGATGAGCAAATTATATTTATAGATGATGTATATTTATAGATGGTGAGCGAATTCTATTTATAGATGTATGTCGACTATTATTATCCCTTAATAATTGTTGGACAATAAATATTAATCTATTCTTAATTAGCACTTGGAAATAGTTAACTAAAGTGGAAAATCAGTTAGCTATAGGAAATTCGAGTTCAAAGGTTGATTGGTGGGACATGCAAGTCGAATTAGTTGTAACTAACTGATTCAAAGTTGTAATAGAGTTATATGTGTAGTTATGTGAGTTGTAAAGTAGTTTGACTCAGTTAAGTGAGTAAAGCTCAGTTGTACTAGTTGTAACTGAACTTACACTAGTGAGAGATCAGTGAATTAATTATTAATTAATTCACAATCAGTGGTCTCACTTGCAATTGAAGATTTACCATTGTTAACTACATGCATGTCAGATCTAGTGGAGACCCAGTTGAGATAACATGTGAAAGGGACAGTTTGACTATCAATTGTGACATTAGTAAGTGCACTCATGCAACCACACACACATTGGATGTGCCCATGAGGAATGTGCAGCCTAGCCAAGAGGGATTCATTCATTGCAGGGTTTTCCATTAACAGGGATTACGCAGAGGGGGCAGGTTTTCTCAAGGCAGTAAATTGGCACATGCATTTGCCAATTTTTGTATGACAGTGTGAGACGATTGTATATTGTATTGAGATCTCCTGGATTAAAGTTTTTTATGAGATTGTTTCATGATCCATGATATATACATAATATATGATAGTGGGGTTTTTAGCTTTATGTTTTCCCGGTAAAACATCTGTGTTATGTGTGATTGATCTCTCTTCTTGATATTGCAATTAGTGATTGTGTTTTAAATTCCGCAAGAATTTTAGTAGAAGCGATTTTGTATTTAACAGTGGCATATAATTGTTCGATTAGGAGAATCCAGGAAATACATAATTTTTATTAAAATTTCTACACCCCCAACAGTCACCCGTGTCTCATCCTGAGCCACTCAGTTCTTATGTTGCGCTTCTTGGTGTGTTGCAAAAAACTTATGAAAAATTTTCCTTGGCAGTTGCAACCTTCTCTCTTTCTTGTGCTTCTTTCTGCAAAATTATCTTTGTTGTCTACATGGTAATGGGTGTCTTCAGTTTCTCTGTGATGTCTTGCACTACTTTCTTTACTATGTCATGTGCGACCGCAAGTTCTTTTGCACCCGAAATTATTCCTCCTACAGTTGCTCAAGCTTATGTGCAAGAGTCTATTGTTCAAATATTATCTAGTTTATCTCGAGGTATAGATGCATATTCTCAACTATAGCAATCATTCGTTCTACTGGTGTTATAATGCTCATTGTTTCTTTGAATTTTCACGCCTTCTCCTGCGCAGTCTATAACTTCGATTCTAATGCTTGTAACTATGCATCCTCCATCAAATGAGACCACACTTGTGTACTTTCTTCATACAACTTTGTGTGTTCCTCATCCAAGCTACTAATTATCTCCATGGTCATCATGGCTATCTTCTCTTGTTGCTCCCTTTTCTCTGGTGGGGTAATTGGCATTGTATGATCTTCCAGATCTACTATATTTGTGTGAAATACCTGAATGGATTTGCTTATATTTGTTACTTGCTCTTCCAAGGGAGTATATACTTCCATTGGTATCTCTAGGAAGTTGTTGTATACCTCTTGCATTGCATGTTGCAATCTTGTTGTTTTCAGCACGACCTCATCGTGTTTCAGCATGAGTTTACTATACTATGTATGCAGTGCATCATTGATTGCATTTACTTTGTCGAAATCCATAGAAGTAAACTCTGCATGAAACTAGATCTCTTGTGTAACACTTGTCTACAAGTTGTGTAACACGTTCATTAGTAATTGTGACAAAACTAAGTCAATATGACTTAATGCTTGCACATGTTCCTACATTTTTGTCATGGGGAATTCTATGGCCCCTACAAATACTATTGGCACGCGGTTATAAGACCCTAGGTTCAATTTATTTCAACCAACAAAACCCTTCAGACACTGGCCCTTTCGGCATCACCTGCATGCAAGTGAAGTCTCACCTGAAGCATCTATTAAGGCTATAGGAATTGAGTTTGTGCAGTAGTGAGGGAATGGGAGGTGATCATCTTAGTCATTCTTACTTATCTAATTTTTGTGCATTATCCTATGTGTTTTTCCTTGATTAATTGGTGAATTCTATTATATATCACCATTATACTGCAGATTGCAACATAAAATATTTGTTGTAACATTAATAACTATTGTGAAGTGATCATATAGTAGACAAATCTAGTCTAACATGCATAAAGAGAATATTCATGATCAATCACATAAAAAACAAGTAGACACAGTAATTAATATGGTTTTCTAAACTTTGGGATACGTCCACAATGGATGGATTCTTTATTATTCTTTATGTAATCGTCTCAGGCTTGCGCATTGCACTTATAATAGAGATATCATGCTATCTCGTTCTCCATTTTTCCTAGCCGCTCTATAGTGAAAACCTCTCTCTACAACTTCTCCCTAACAATAAAACATGGACCCTTTCATTCTTAGTCTATTCTCTCACTCTCCTTGTGAACCCCTATCTTCCCAACCCATTATATATTTATACATAGACTCTAGGGATCAATACCCTACTTTGTTTATCCCAAAAACCCTATTACAACTGATTATGACTCATGAAAACTCATGTGGACTCATTGTTCGAACTTGCGTTTCCTTCTTTTATGTCTGCATGCTGCTTTTGCACTCTCGATTGTTGTTCTTCCTACTTTTTCATGTATTTCTTCTTTTGGCATGCTGAACTATTGTCCTTCCTTTTCACCCGCTTTATCTTCCTACTTTATTCTTTGTTTTATTCTCCTACTTTATTCTTTGCTAAGTATGATTTTATTGTGAACTTCTAAGCTTGAATGTGCCTTTATTGCTCACTATTCTCCTTCCTTGTCCTCTGTCTTTTGTTGCTACGCATATCCTCCATACTTAGGATTTTCCTAAAAATTATATCCAAAATTCTTGTCCAACAGACCCCCAACACTCACATGTGGCTCGTCCCAAGCCACTCAGGAATGTTGTGTGCTTCTCCATGCTTCTATGAACTTTTGGGAAGTTTCATTTGTTGTTGCGACTTCCTTTTTTACTTATTCCTATGTTCCCAAAATTTCCTCTACACTCTACACAATCAAGGTCATGATCTTCTCTTACATGTCATGTGCTTCTTGCTTCACTTTTCCCTGTGCAGCTGTCAATTCCCCTATTACCCTTAGTGATTCTTCTTATAGTGGTCCTAATCGTTGTTGTAATATATTCTATTGGTCCTGTATCTTTTTTATTTCATCGTATGACTGCCTTTGTGCCAAAATGGTCTTCATTCATTCAGTAAGTGGGAGAGTGTTTATTCTCTTCGAATTCTTCTGCGTCTTTCCGTGTGCATCCCTCAATCTAGCTTCCACAGCCTTCATTTTTGGATCCTCCACCAGGTTGGTCCAGATATGCGCACTTTCCTCACATATCTTTGCACAGTTCTCATCCAGCTTCTTAATATTTTCTACCACAGTCATCTTTGTTCTCTCTCTTCATGCCCTTTCTTCTAGGGGTGTTCTTGGCACGATGCGCAATTGCAAGTCCTCGATCCTTCTGCAAAATCCTTTGATGAATTCACTGATTCTTGAGACCTACTCTTCCATTGTGGCCTCTACTACTATTGGTACTTTGGGGATCTCCTTATACAAATTTTGGACAACCATTTGTATCTTTTGTGCCATTTTCTTGGCCTCGTCCTTATCTTTTAATTTTTTTTTGGCCCTTTCCTCGACCTCATTCTTATCTTTCATCGCTCTTTCCACTTTTGCTTCAAATTTTCTCTTTTCCTATAGAGAAATCGCATACTTTTGTTACATTTGGACCTTATCATTTTTCATTTTCATCAATTATCTGCAAGCTACTTTTGCGCAGATCCTTATCTCTTGCATAATTCGGATCTACAACATCTATAGTATATTTTTAGGCATTCTTGAAACAAGTACGTTCAGGTGACCTATTGCTTTCATTTTATTTTTCATCTCTGGTGCCAGGAATTTCACTTCATCTGTCTCGATCTCTAATACTCTGCACCTGGTTACTAACTTAGACAGGAATGGATTGGAATTATGTGCTTCCTCAACTAGACTCATGGACAGTCCTTCACCTGATCCTTTCTCTGGTGTTATCTTCACGATATCTAATAGTTGTTGTATTATTATCAATTGGTCCTGCACCTTCTGGTGCTTTTCTGCTTGTTTACTTGTTTCTTCTTCAATGGCCTCTTCTACAACATCCTATACTTGGTAGTTGGTTATGTCCATGTTGTTGTCTATCAGATTATAGACAGGTGGTACCTTGTTCTCTTTCATCTTTTTGTGTGCACCTATGGCTGGACCCTTCCCCTTATATTTTCATTTGAACCCATCTCTTGGGACTTTTTTTGTGCTTATTTTGTTGATGGTCCTGGAATATTCCCATCGCCATTGTTTTATCCATTTCTTTATCCTTCATCTAGTTCTTCATCATCCTTGTCTTGTTCTTATTCTTTGTCTTGGTGTTCCATTTTATCCCCTGGAAATTTCTAGTCGTCTTCCCATCATTGTCGATTAGGCATACATCATCCACTATCAACTTGTAGCTAGTTGGAAGCCACTGGTGCACAGGGTCCCTTTTGGCTTGAATGTACATATGGTGCATCCCTACTTTAAATCATGCAATATCCTAGTAAGTCTCTACCGTCTAGGTGTTGATGCATGGTGTCTGCATTACTATGTACCTGATCAAAGTAGACATAGAATTTAACATTGTTATCTATTTGTCTCCCCTTGTTTGTTGTATGTCATAGGTTTTCATATCGCACAACTGCATTACCTCTACTAGTTTTTCTCATACATTGGTAATCGCCAATCTCCTTCCATCCAACTAGTGCAATCAAAGTGATATGTCGAGCATAATGAAACTCTATGAATTTATCCTGGGCTTCTATGTAGTCTATTACAAACTAATTTACTAAAAATGTGGCCCAATTCATTTTTCCATAGCTACGATTACTCCAGTTGGAACTTCTTCCTTGAGGAATTTCTTCGATGATTTGTAGGCCAATACATACATCGCAAAGTGCACAACATCATCTCCCTATTCTCTCTAAAGGTGTGAAACTTATCCTTCATAGATTTTTCTAGTGCTTTCTCCCCTCCCTTGTTGGTGAACAGTGTTGTCAGATCCTCTCCTGATTTTAGAAAACCTGTGATCCGCACAATTAGTTTTGTATCAATTCATATTGGTGGGTCAAGACACAATGTTCCTTCATAGATGAAACTTAGTAGCATTTTGACACAAGCATTTATTTCCAGTGTTCAGCCCAAATGCGGGATCTCTATCATGTTCAGTATTCCCCATCTCTCTAGTATTGTTGCCCAAGTATGTGGTTCAAGCAATATTTCTCATGTCCCTAGTACACTTTTGGAGCACAAATATTTCTCCCATGCCATCTAAGGAAACTTATTTTCATCTGTGATGTTGTGGTCTAAAAACTAATGGGAAACAATATTTCCTAGCATGTCCCCTTCAACAATTACACCAAGTGGTATTTCCAGTGTGACCAGTGGATATTTTACATATGTGGGTACTTTAACTTGTGGAGCAATGTATTTCCATGGTGGTATATAGTCCCTTTTAAAACTTTACTGTGAGGTCGAAGCTCCGGTGGTTTCCTCGAACATTGGTGCAATCGGTGGTCTTTTTTCTTGCTTGTGTGTTGAGGTTGTTGGTGCTCCAACTTTCAGTGGTGTCATTGTTCTCTGTGACTAAGTTCGGTGATTTTTTATGTGTTGGTTCTTGTTTGGCTCTGGTTCAACTCTAGTTCGCTCTGTATGCTCACAGATCTTATCAAATGCAAATAACCTTCCCTGTTGAGCTCTTATGTTTTTTTACCACCCTTCGACAACTATATAATTTATTTTTCACCCAACATAAGTGTTGAATCTGGTCACAGTCTGCAATCAATACTTTCCTTAATATGGCATTAATGCCAAATCCTCTACGATATTTTTCTTTCGATATGCCAGTTTGTCTCATTCCTTGGCGCCACCTTCTATTTATGACTACACATTTCCAGTACGTTTAGTCATTTATGGCTTTTTAATTGTCGTTTGTGTTCTTTAATTCCCTTAATGGATTTTATCCGCGTTTAAATTTTGTGCGCACTTAATTAACTTTGAGTTGTTTTTTTTATTTGTGTGATACTCCCTTTTATGCGTGACACTTCTTCCTGCTTACCTTTGCATTTCTTGTTTTTCCCCTTTTTATTTGTTTTCTTCTTTTTTTCTATTTTTTGTTTATTGTTTTGTATTTTATGTCCCTACTATAGTACAAACTACTATGATACATGTTTTCTTGCACAATTCATATTAATGCGCAGACAATCATTCATCTCTATAGAGTTTCAACCAACTTCCATTTATCATGCCTCCCAGGTCTTCTCCATTCAAAGTTTACAACTGCACAGCACCTACCTCCGTCACATGTTGAATTACATAGGGTCTTAACCAATTCATTTGAAACTTCCCTTGATGTTGCATAAACTTACTATCGTAGAGTAATACTAAGTCTCCCACTTGAAAATTTTATGTTTAATGTGTATATCATGCCATGCCTTCTATCTTGCCTTTTGAACGTGTTTATGGAACTCTGCGACAAATCAATCCTCCTCAAGTTGTACCAACTATGACAATCTCTCCTCTACTATGCCAAAGTCCGAAAGATCAATAATCACTACAATGTGCAAGCTAGGTAGAATAAACTCCACCGGCATCACTTCTTCTTTCCCATAGACCAACCTAAAAGGTGTCTACCATGTCAACTTCTTGCTTGTAGTCTTGTATGCCCATAAAAACACGATGCAGGAGCATCGTCAGCAAGGCACGAGTGGAGGACAACGCAGCACCATAGCTTGCATTTTGAAGTGACTTTGAATTTAAGAGGGCATGTCATGCAAATATTTGAAAATATTGTAATTAAAGAACATCTTAAATGTTTATAGGTTGAGCCATCGCATGAGATCGATGGAGATTGTAATTCCTTTAATATAGTATATAGCAGTACACATTTGAAGCATTCGATATTATATGTCTGTACCGATCATTCATTGTAATAAGCCTTATTATTTAAAATCTTTTAATTTGATAGGTTAACACTAAGGTAGTCAGAGAAAAAGAGCTTTAGGAGTCTTTTTGTATAAAAACAAATGTATCATTGCCCAAATGAGGCTGTTGAAAATTGTGGAAGAGTCACTGAGAGTTGCTAGAGTTGTTATTGTTGAGACTGTTGAAACTTATCAAGATTGTATGAGGCCATGTACATGTTGTTTGAATGAATATAACAGAGAAGCATTGATTCCAAATGTTGGGTGTTGTTGTTACTATGTCTATCTAAATGACTGAATTTTTGTTTACTTGCAATTCTCTGTTATTTACTTGTTCTTATGCTTATGAATGTATTTACATGGTTGAATGTATGAGTCTGTGAGGATTATACAAGTTTCAATTTTTTATCGTCTACGAGCTTATGTAAGGAGTGCATAGTGTCTACAAGGAGTGCATTGACAGAGTCTAGTTTGACTCAAAAGCAATGAAGAGATAATGTGAAGCTTTTATTTGCAAGGAGTGCAAAGTGTCCGCAAGGTGTGCATTGACAGAGTCTGTTTCGACTCAAAATATCAGAAGAGATAACTTGAAGTTGTTTGCAAAGAGTGCAGAGGACCTTGCAAGGTGTGTGCAGGAAGAAACACACTTAGTGTCATATTGTTCAGGAGGAACAATCGAGTCGTGTAAGGAACTATTGCAAGGTGTGCACAGTCGCTCACAAAGAAGTTGAGTCGTGGAATAAGACATGTCGCAAGGTGTGCACAGAGTAAAAATTTGACTAAGTGTTGAAGAAACGCTTTGAGGAGTTAGAGGTTTTGAGGAAGAACAATCTCAGAAGAGGTAGTGAGAGAGAATTATTCAATAGGGAGGAACCCTTTAAGATTCCCCAAATTAATGAGCAGGATTCATTCCAAGGAAGCGGAATCATTCCAGACCGTTAGATCTGGGAGAGTTGCATGAAGGTTAGCCTTGGAGTCCTTCGACACTCCGAGTATTCAAATGTTTGAGAGTGTCTGAGGAGCAGGATCACCGAAGTCCCAAAGCCGTGAAGAAATCCTAGTCATTGGTTGCAGGGAGGATACGTGGTAGAAAATCAAAGAGTTTAGGAGGTAGAGCTACAGAAGAATTGTGTAGAGCATACAGCGGTTTCTACCGAAATCGTGAAGGATGAGGAGATCTGGATCATTGGATCAAGGAAGGACACGTGGCATAGATCCACGAACTTTGGAGGAAGATCCCTTTGGAGGAAAGAGAGGATGGAATATCCAAACTCTCGATGGTCAGAATAGCAGAGAATATTGTGGTCATTGATCTGAGGAGGACACTTGTCATCATATCGGGGGAAGTTAATCCCATCTGTCATATTGTGTGGATGTGTGGTGTTAGATCCCTCACTTCTGTCATAGGATGCTTTGGAAAAAATAGGAGAGTGGAATTCCCAAGGTTGTAAGTCCCGAAGTTCTGAAGTAGATCAGAGTCGTTGGCTATCAGGGGATTGTGGGTCGTAGATCTAGTCTAGGTGTTTTTTTCGGTTTGGAGTTTGGGTAAAAAGGGGTCAGCTACATTCAAAACAGTCAAAGCCCGAAGTTTCTAAGGAGGGCTAGCCTAAGATTATATTCCACGGTCATAAATAAGAAGAGCCTAGCAAAAGGAGCTAGCGCTCACCAATTAAAGTTACCAGAAGTGCTAGAAACATGGTGCGTAGGAGAAACAAACCTACGTGGAAAACTAAAAGGGTCATGCATAAATTGATCTCAGGGGCTAGCAGAGTCCCGAAGAGATGATTCAGATCAATATTTTTGAATATCCTTGACCGAGAGGTCACGCATCCCGGAGGAGAGAAGGGGGGTATGCATTAAGTGGTATCCGAGCCTAGGAAAAGGTTATGCCTGATACCATCAAGTGGTATCAGAGCCACATATTTAATTTCTATAGGCAAGAAGAGGTAGTATGGTATCATCATGTTTCTTTTGAAGCTCTGTGTGAAAGAAAATTTCAGCACCATGCTGCCTAGAAGACATGTGGAGCCACATGTAGAAAATCAAGTTGTGGAAAGAGAGATGAGAGAACTCTGCACAATATTATATGTTATGGAGACAACACAAAGGAGAGAACCTAATGTTGGATACGTCAATGATGCAGAGAGAGAAGAAAGGGAATTTGAAGTTGTAGTAGAGGATGTTGTAGAAGAACGCTTGTTGAAATTTGTTGTCAAATTGGGAGCTAGAGAAAAGATAGACATCCTGATGTATGAAGGAATATTAGATGTGGAAGAATTGCTTGATTGGATATGATCAATGGAAAATTACTTGATTGGATATGATCAATGGAAAAGTACTTCGATTATGAAGACATCGATGAGGAGAAAAAGGTAAAAAATGTTGTCACCATATTGAAGGGACATGTTGTTGGACACACCTACCACACTTAGAGGGGGGGTGAATGAGTGTGGGGCTCTTTTTCCCAAAACTTCCCTCTTGCACAAAAACTTATCAATTAGCATTCAACATTTATTCATTACCCATTGTTGCCATTTATAACTAGTTAGATGTCAGCACATATCAGCAACATATATTAGCAATATATCATCAACAAGTCATCACCACAATGAACACAAAGAACACAA